>PVIW01012925.1:0-29751 GCA_004026585.1 Noctilio leporinus | reverse complement strand
AATTGCTGGATCAAAAGGCAGTTCCATTTTTAGTTTTTTAAGGAAACCCCATACTGTTTTCCACAGTGGCTGCACCAGCCTGCATTCCCACCAACAGTGTATGAGGGTTCCCTTTGCCCCGCATCCTCGCCAACACTTGTTGTTTGTTGATTTGCTGATGATTGCTATTCTGACAGGTGTGAGGTGGTATCTTAATGATTCTTTTTTTCCCCATTTTGGGTGTCTGTTTTTGCTTGCTCTTTATTTATTTATTTATTTGTGTTCTTTCTTTGGGTTAACCTGCTTTGCTTCCTTGCCTTAGTTGAGCCCCCTTCTGTGATAGGAGATTTGTGGAGTTCAGTGTTGCCATTTCCCAGATTTTCTGCACTTGCTGTTCTTGGTGTGTCCTTTATTTGGGCTATCTGGTTGTATTCTGAGCCTGTTGTCTTTTAGCAGAAAAGAAAAAATAAATAAAACCAAATAACAACAAAAAAAATACAAACCAAACCAAACCACACACACACAAAAAAAATGCAAAAAGAAAAAAGAAATAAAAATAATAATAATAAGAAGAAGAAAGGGTTTACATGGCTGTTCACCCTTAATAATCCCTGACTGGTCCAGATGGAGCCTGGACCTGAGTGCTTTTAGCAGAGGAAGAAAAAAAGGAAAGAAAAAAAGGGAGAAAGTCACAAGAGAAAGAGAAATCAATATTAATAAAGAAAAGTTTTAGGTGTCTGTTCATTCTTTATGGTCTCTGTTTGGTCCAGGTGGAGCCAGGACCAGTGGGTTTTATCAGGGAGAAAAGAAAAGAGAAAGAAAGAAAGTAAGAAAACAAACAAACAAACAAAAAAGGAAGTGTGGAGGAAATCACAAGACAAAGAGAAATCAATATTAATAAAGAAAGGTTTTAGCTGTGTGTTCCCCCTTTATGATTTCTGATTGGTCCAGGTGGAGCCAGAACCTGTGGGTTTTACCAAGAAGAAAAGGAAAAAAAAAATTAAAAAAAAAAAAAAAAAAAGAGGAAGGAAGAAAATAATAAAGAAAGGGTTTAGAAAGGCTGGGGAAGGGAGGAATACTTAGATTGAGGACTGGGAATGCGTTATAGCCACAGAGTGAGTAGACTTTAATTCGAGAGTAGGGGGAGGGTCTTGGGTATTTAGGTGGATTGAGGTATGTGGGGGATTAAGAATATGTGAGAAGTATCTTTTGGAAAGCATATGCTGGGGATTAATAGTTCATATTGCTCTCAGTATAACTCAAATGCTTGAGATTGGCAGCAATCCCTTTCCCAAGGCTGCCTCTTTTTCTTGGTCAGGACTTTACAGTCTATAGTTTATATTCTAGCTGGTTTTGGTGCATGGCAGGGCCTCTGATTGTCACAGTCAGGGCTGATTCTGAGTGTCTGCCCCCAGGTAGGCTGGGCCTTCTGCAGCCTGGCTGGGTTTTAGGACCGCCGCTGTTCTGGAGCCCGCAGGGTGCCCCCTCCCACTCCTGGCGGAGGTTTCTGCTGGTGATGAGCACCCAGCACTTCTGCAGGGCAGCCTGCAACTTCACTGGTCCCTGTGAGACCTGGCCCCACCCCTGCAGTTCCGGGAGGAGGCCGTCCCTGTCAGTCAACACTGTCAGGGATCCACCTACACTGTCCCGCCCTTCCGGGGCGGGCACCACTCCTCCAAGCCAACCAGCTCTCTGTGGAGCCCTTTACGCAGCTCTGTGTGATGAGCCCCTCCCAGGCGTGGGCAGTGCGGCCTTTGTCTCAGGCAATGGTGGGTCAGTTGCCCCCGCTACTAGTTCCCCATTCCCAGGTTCTCCGGCACACTGGTTGGAGTTTCTGTGGAGCCTGGGGGCCTGTGTAGTTGCACAGGGCTGGGCCTCCCCCCTCTCAGGGGCTTCTAGCTGCTGTTTCCCCAGTGGCCCAGCAGCACCGTTTTTGGCCCTCTCGCTACCCTCCTGGTACACTTCCTGCTCCTCTGCTCCGGCTTCCCGCAGGACTCTTCTCCTCCTCTAGCCCCATGCAGAGCCTCCTCTCCCTATTGCTGGAGTGAGTCTCTCACACAGTCCCTCCCCTGCAGTAGTTCAATTCCGCGTTCCATAAGGTGTTTGCCCTCACCACCTGCACTTCACTGTTGAGACTTCCAGTCACCAGGGAGCCCGGAGCTGGCCTCGGTCAAATGCACCCCTCTGGGCAGAGCCGCCACTGCCCAGAACCGACCTCGGCCTGCTGGCCGGTCGGTCAGAATACCTCACCTACTCTCCTGCTGGCCTCCTCTGCCTCTGGGCTGTGCTCCCCTGTGTCCAGATGCTGCCCGTTCCAATTCCTAGGGTCCTGAAGATGTCTTACACTCCCTTTCTTGTCCTCTAGCTGCTTTGGTACTCGAGAATACCATCAGCACTGCTCTCTACTCTGTTGCCATCTTCCCCATCCTCAAAATATAAGTTTTGAAACAAACTAGAATATAAAAACTAGTGACTTAGTATGCATAAATTGAAGGATGAGAAATGAATGTTAAAAAGTTATGCAGGAGAAAAAATAATACAAAAAATTACTAAAAAATAATAATAATGTGATCATGAAGAAGACCATGATGGAATTCATCTCAGTAGGATCTAGCATCTACAACTTTCTTCTCTTTCTGGATAAGTCCCTGGTTATGTCAGATGGTGTCCCAGTCTGGCCCTAGGCAGCCTGTTTGAGACTACCAGAAATCTACAGTCTGTGGCTATCTCCTTCAATTGTTAATCTAGTAAATCTGTAATTAGCAGTCAGGCTTAAGCACCACAGGGTGGGGCAGAGCAATTACTGTGGTTAGGGCTATTGCTTCCCCTCAGACCGATACCTCTTGAATCGGAGTGCTCAGTCTGAGGAAGATGGCTCCTGTATTATGAGAGATGATTCATAAAGGGGATCCTATCAGTTATTCCCTCAGTTCTATTCCCAAAGCTATGGTCCTCAAACTCTCCTCAAGCTTCTCTAATACAGTCTGACCCCCTCTTTGCTGGATCCCAGGGTGAGTGGCTTTAAAGAGAAACTTTAAAAGGTTCTCTGTGACTCCAGCTGTCTCTCTCTGGCAAGCAGAAACCCCACTGCTTTCAACTGCTGGATGTTATCTGTGTTCCTTTCCAGCTCTGGGAGCCCAGAATGAGGTTTAGATCTCACATTTCTCAGTGGGAACCTACTCACCCTGGCCACTGACGTTTCTTTCTGGCACTTCAGCTGACATCTATGGGAGCCTAGCCAGCTCTCTCATGTCTATGCCACACTCTATACCAGCCACATTGTGATGAAGCAGTTTTTTCTGTCTGTCCATGATTGTATTGCTATTGTTCAATTTGTTATTCCAAATGATTTCCCCAATTTAGTTTTAATCCAAGATTTATTCTGGGGGTAGGTTAATGTAGCTTCCAATTACTCCTCCACCATCTTGGACCCTTCTTTGCCCCCTCACTGTGGTTATTCTTAATATTGATAAAATGAAGTGCACAAAATTTCAATGGATTGGCCAAACTTTTAATGAAATGGAAGTTTCGGCTAACTGCTCTGATTCTCCATAGTAGTTCCATAAATAAGACTTGATAAAGGTTTCAGCACATAGATTATTTGATAAATGATAAAAAAATTGGAAGACATGGTCAGCTCATTGAGTAGGCTTACATTGTGATCAGGAAGGAGCAAACATGAATGACTCAAAAATAAATCAATAAACAGAAATCTATGCCATGTGAACACACCAATGTGGAATGTGCATAAAAGATTGAAGAGAGAACATTAAAGGGAACAGTCTCAGAAGCTTCCAGGAAAAGGGTGATTAAGAGCCAAGTTAGAAAGAAAAGAGGAATAGGGATTGGCAGAGCATTCCAGCTCCAACCATGTTGCCAACTAACAAATCCTCTTTATCCCTGGGTGGTTTCCAAAGCAAACTATGATGGCTGTCCCAGCAAGTTCCAGCATGGCAGGTGAGTGCTGACTCACAGAATGGCCACTGAGAAATACCACCTCCCTCCACAATAAATAATCGCATAAAGTCAAAAGTCACCTATTCAATGAGAAGAAAAAAACTTTATAAAGATAATTAAGAGTTTTGTAAAATTCCCAACCTGTTTTTGTTTATTTGTTTGTTCACTTTTGCCATTATAAATTTTTTTTTTCCTGCAAGTCTTAGCATACTGGCTTTCCATACTTTAATATATGGATTTATACGTGTTCTACTGTTGTTCACCTTTATTACCCTCCCCCATTTGCTTTTATTTCCACCCTTTCCTCTTTCCACATCAACTCCAAAGACAGACATAAACAAAACAAACAAATATGTGAATAGCGTAGTTCAAGAGTCACTATACTATTAAGATACTGAGTAATGATTTACTGCTTTCCAAGTGCCTCTGCAGTTTGTTAAATAGCTCAATTGGCAAACAGCTCTCTTTCTCTCTCTCTCTCCCTCTCCCTCTTCCTCTCCTTTACACCTCTTCCTCTCTCCCTGTACCATCTTTCCCTTTCTCTCCCTCCCTCTCTCCATTCCTCTCTCCCTCTCTCCCTTTCTCTTTCTCTCTCTCTCCTTCCTTCTCTCCTTCTTACCCTCTCTCTCTCTCACTCCCTCTCCCTCTCTCCTCTCTTTCCCTCTCCTCTCTGATTGAATTTGCTATATGCACGCTGCATTGTTAGAAGGGGCAATGCCAAATTAACTTAACAACATCCCTTTATAGACTTGATGTGTGGGACATGTGAGAGCAGCAGAGAAATTACTGTCACCTGGCCCTGTGGGAACCACAAGGCAGCAGAGAGCATTGTGGCGGAATGGTTTTTCCTTCTAAAGGGTGGATAATGAGCAATGTAGGTGAGGACCCTCAGGAGGCACCTGGGCATCCTGCCTGCCCACATAGGAAAAAAGAAATGCAATGGCAGCTGAAACCTGAGCTGGAGCCCATAACCAGAGAGAGATGGAGACAAGAAGACCAGGGGAAAGTGTGCAGGCCAAACCAGGAAAGGCTCTGCCAATCCACTTGAGTCTGAATCTGAATCCCTTTTTGAAAAAAAATTCAATTCTCAAAAATACATAAGCCCCAAACGTCAGCACAATGTAAATTAGCTGTGTGCCCTTGGCATCATTTATTCTAGTGCTATGCCACTCAGCTCTCATTTCCTCTCTTCATGAGAAAAGGTTTAGGTATGCACTCTCCACCACCAAACACACGCAGAAAGGGAGCCCTCAAATCTATGCTGTATTTATGTCTATTTGTGGCTCAACCAGACATAAACAGTGTCAGAAAAACAAATGAGAAAACTGCAATCTATATACTCCATAAGCCCAACATAGCTTACAATGCTTCAGTTCAAACTTGATGCAGTATTCTGAAAATCCATACAGAATCAGTGCATTCACATCATAGGGTAAACACATGTTGTCTGTTGTCTGTTACAGTAACACTTTTATTGGTATGGGCGATGTGATACCAATGTATTCATTACATCTTGGCATTTACAATATACAGTATTTCTCTTTCTGACTCATTACAGCCTTCATACCAATTAGGTGAAAGAAAATATTGGCTGCAAAAATATTTTTAGGCAGATTACATTTATTCTAAAATATTTTGTATCACAATTTTAGAAGCCTTAAGTCCCAACATTTGCATATAATTATGATGGTTATACCCTAGAGAATATATTTAAATGTCTTTCCCCTATCTGTTGGGTATGTATTTTCCTTGGAATAAGAACCCCATCAAACAATTATAATTCTGAAATAAGAGAAAATATTCTTGGTTGCTAAATTGAAGAAAATTTGCCCCAAGATCATTCTTAATTGAAAATTGTACTTTGATTTGGGTGGTTTATTTTTGTTATGACATTATAAGAATTTTTTAAATTTTAAACATAAAATCAGGTAACTCAATTATCAAGATATTTGCTTCTGAGAAAATCAAATACTGAAGTGAGACTCAGATATTTTTGTGGACTTGAATCTGTTTCTCTTTAATTTCAGTGGGTACTTGGAAATGTTTGGCTGTGAATGCTAATATGTTTTGTGGTGTTAGTAGTTATTCTCCATATGCTAAAATACACAAACTTGAGCTGGAGACATAGGCAGATCATTTTGTGGAATTCTGCTGAAGGAAATAGCAAAGATCCTTAAAAAATGAGTTCTTTAAATGTATCCTGCTTCAGATCAAAAGACAATGTACCCATGACTGTCTACCTTTTCTTTTGGCTGACTATATACCTTAATAAGGAAAAAAATGTTAATTTTAATAGCAGGCCTTCACTATCTTAGCACACACCTACATTTTTTAAAGCACAGATCAAAGGTGTTATTGATACCTGTGTAAGTCACTCGTAAAATTCTGCATTAGGATAATCTGTCATCCATTTCCAATTTTTTCTAACATAAAAAAAAAGAAGAAAGAAAGAAAATGAGCGAAAGAAAGAAAGCATAATCAAAAGCCCAAATGACAAAGAGTTGACAGTCAGATTCTGTGGTAAATGATTCCATATCGCTGGCCTGCGGAGACGCTAAGGAAGTCCCCAGCAGACCTGATTAATTCCAGTCTCTCCAGCTGCCAGGGGAGCAGAGGGTAAGCAGTTTCTCAGAGAGGAGCCTATTACCACGACTAGGCTGAAATAGATCTAATCAACTCACAGCAGCTCAAAAGAAAACTTTACAGGTTTAGCTCACTAAGGCAGTGCTTTAAAATGATGACTACAAAGGATCATGGGAGTCTGAAAGCATTTAGTCTTTATTGCAGCTCAAGGAAATTTTCTGCTGTGGTTAGGCCATGCTAATTTACTGAACATGGCAAAGCCTTCTAGACTGTGTGACATCATTTGTTTAAAGGCTCCAGCACTCAAACTGGAGAATTTCAAATATCACTCTTTTTTTTTTTTCAAAAACAGTTAATTTGTTGATATTTCATTGGTGTATGGGCTAATTAAATGCACCATTATAAATGTCTGGACTAACCTACTTTAACATTTAATTTAAACAACAATGCTCTGTAATTTGTCATGGTGCTCACAAAGTGATGAATATTGCAACTTTGTTTTCTAAGCAATCAACATTTTATCAGTGCATCTTAAAATAAATTTTTTGACAGGAAGGAGACCCTGAGAAACCAATGTAGTATTTTCATATTTCCAGCTTCAAAATTCAACTAAGTTATATGACAATTTGTATGTTAAGTAATACTGGGATCTGCATGGATTAAAAATGGTATGAACTAATGCACACTATCAAAGAAAGTTTTGGATCTTTATAAATATTCACATTGGGTTGTATAACTGCCTCCCCTTTTAAAGGAAAATAAACAGAGGGAAATTATTAAGGCCAAAAAGATGCACATGTTAGATTGAAACCAAATAACCATTTGTCTTTTTATTTTTCTTTCTTTTGTTAGAAATCTTTGTAAAGTTTTGCAGAGGTAAAATCTGCTTTTGTTTAAATAATCAAGGTTTGGAAACTCTGCATAAGTTATATGATAATGTTGAAAGTACTGTGGGTGATAGCTAATAAGCATACACACCCATACTTATTAACTATATTGATTACTAATGAATTCACTGATCATACCCCTAAATGAAATTAAAGGAAGTACTAAATGATTGAATTTAATTACAGATGATGATTAACACACTCCTTCCATCAGAAATTTTATGTGAAAGGAAGATATAGTCAATATAAAAGATGAGTGGTGGAGAAGCAGAGATGAGATAAATGATGGATACTGTAGAATTTTGCTTCTGAGCCTCTCTGTTAGTTTTTCTTTTGAGTATGGTCCTTTAGTGAAGGGTGTTATCAGGGGAAAGAGGGTGAAAGTCTGCTGGTCACACCGCAGTTTCAGAAAAGCAAAATGTCTTCACATATAATATTCTGAAAAAAGTCCCACAATTTCATTGGAATCTGACTTCTAGATTTGGGAAAATACCCTCCCCTGCTGAGCATTTGTGAAGACCTTAAAGTCATAACAACACCTAGTGGTTTCTATAGCATTATTATTGTTATTGTCTAAATTATAGTTAAGTTGTTCACATACTCAGAGCTCTCAAAGATCAGGTTTTATACAGAGCCCAAAATGATGCCTGAGTTCCCCTTCACATGGAGTCCAAGATGCATTATAAACATCCGTATCTGAATACGGTTTGTAAATTTCTATCTTTCATCAGAATATCACCTTAGGTTTTATAATATTATGATGTAGTTGAATTCCATTACTGAAATTAAACTAGATTTGTGTTTTAGATCAAAGCAACATTTTATTTTCTAGGTTTTCCAATTTTGTATCATTTATATAATATTAAGCTGCTTGAAATTCAACACAAAGAATCTGGCAGCACCCCTAAAATAGATACAATGCTTCTGAAACTGTAAATCTGAAGAGGTCAATCCCCAGCAAAGCTAGGAGTTCATCATATAGCATCTCAGAAGCTTTACTTCTGGCTCTTTCAGTGACAGTTTCCTAGTGTCCTCAAATGTGCAAACAATTAGACAGCTGTACGTATAATTGGTTTGACCATACCTTTTTTTTTTCCTCTCAGACAGAGAAACTACCTTTGAAGATTCCATGGATGAATTTTTTACTATATAGATAACATTTAAAAATATGTTTTGTCCAGCCAGGGCACATAACCAGGTTGCAAACCAGGTCTCCAGTCAGGTCTGTGGCTGGAGGCACGTGAAACACAACCATACATTGATGTCTCTCTCCATCTCTGCCTCTCTCCCTTCCCCTCTTTCTAAAAAAAATAATAATGAAATAAAATCTTTAAAAATATATGTTTTGTGATTCTGCAGGCACCTAATAGAAATTCAAATTAAATCACGAGAGTTTTAGAGTTTTGGATGCATATGGCACCTATGATTGGATTGATCCACAAATAGAGAACTAGGCATTTGGGACCCCGTTCATGAATACTCTTATTAAGCCTGCCCTGTTAGTTTCAGTTTGTTACAAAGTCTAATGGCATCAAAATATGTATTATATTGAAAAAAAATAGTTGAAAGCCCTGGCTGGTGGCACAGTGGATAAGATGCTAGCCTGCAAACCCAAAGGTCTCTGGTTCAATTCCCAGCCAGGGTACATAACCAGATTGCAAGCCAGGTCTCCAACAAGATCCATAGCTGGAGGCAGGTGAAAGGTAACTATACATTGATGCCTCTCTCCGTCTCTGACTCTCTCTCTCCCCCTTCTCTAAAAATAATAAATAAAATCTTTTTAAAAATATGTCACTAATCAAATTAAAAATAATAATTATAATAGTTGAAGATGCTAGGTAGGACCAAGTAAGAGAAAAGCAAAACAGTATAAATCCATCTGGAAAAAGAGCTGAAAGCAAATAGCCTACTACTAATGAGTAGGATCATTTTCATCTACAAGTCAGGGACTCTTGGAACCTCCAGTGTTATTTATAAAAGAAAACCCAAATTACTAATAATTATAATCTTAAAACTGTATAACTTCAAATGTAAAAAATAGAAAAGATATATTCATAAAGTTGGAATATTGAAGAAATGGAGGTGAGATGAATGATGATAGATGGAAAAGCCCTGAATAAAGTGAGATTTTTACTGATTACATGTAAATATATAATTGTAGGAAAGATTCAGCTATTGGCCACCAAATGGCAGAAGCTCAAAAACTGATGAGCACCTAAACTGTCTTGACCAGTGAAAAGTCTCAACAGGTACATTAAATCAAATGAGGAGTATTTTGAAGGTGACTGAAGTTTAAGCATGTAATAATAAATACACATTCTTTATAAATAAATTCTGGTTTGTGGGGCTCCTATTTGTGTGTGTTACTGGAGAATTTACTTAATATGGATTTTACCATGGTGTTAAAGTATATTTAGTGTCTCTAATCAATGTCATGTAGATCCCCAAAAGTCATTAAGGAACAGCCCTGTCATTGGAGCCTCCAAGGGACAGAAAATGAACCACAAAAGAAATGTGAGTTCAGGCACATGGGGTCCACACCCATGAGTTAGAGCTAGAGACAAGAGAAGCCTGTCCTTGCCAGGAAATAGCAATGTTCTTAAAAGCATGTTTTATATCATGTTTTTGAAGGAAATAGAATGGTTCTAAAATCACCTGCATTTGTTTTATTATTTTCTTTCTTCTGAAAAGATCACAGTGATGTCATATATGATTCAGCAATAGAGACATGGCTATACTGGCAGATTTTTAGATTAAATTCTGAGGGCTGTACTTTTTTGACTGGCTATCTCCATGTGGCTTGGCTATTTTAGTGTTTCATAGGCTTTATGTTTCTTATTATGGTTTGTTTTTAAATCTCTATGCACTATGGTGTTTGTGCCACTGAATATTGCTCTAGTTTTCTTTAAATGTCAAATACTTATCATGGACTTGCAAAGATGTGTTAATTAAACTCAATCCATTTTAAATCTATTAATTTAGACTGTGATCTCTCATATTTCATGTTAAATAGGATTTAGGGATGGTCAACAGATGTAAACTGTTCACAAATGTACTGAACAACCAACTCTAATGACCATTCCTGAGTCAGATTTTTTCTTTACTTGTTCAGTTACTGAAAGATTATATTTCAGGTTGGTTAGACATTTGGCACCAGTAGAGCAAACTACATTTTATGGCACCACTGAGTGTATATCAGTTGTAGTTATTTTATTTTCAACATTTAATTTTTCTCCTGAGTGGCTACTCTCTTCACTTCTGCCATTATCAGAGTCCCCCATACAGGACAGAGTGAAAAGAACACAGAATGACCTTATATCCCACCAGCAAATTAGGCATGTTCCTTCTTTTCAAGAAGCTGTTTGCATCCCAACCAAAAAACACAGGAAAGCTAAGATCACTAAAAAACCAACAACAAAACTCTCTAAAAAGTACAAAGAGATAAATAATTTGACATTTTAAAGACCAATTTCAATGAAGAATTCTGTATAAAATGGTAGATGTTAAAAATTTTAGTAGTCCTGTTTCTGTGTCCTTGGAAAAGAGTAGCAGAGTTAACTTGCCAACAGATATTATAGACACTGCAATAAGAAGCACCCTTTACCTCAAAAGATAAGCTTGTCAAAATACAAAGACCACAAAAGGTAAGACCCAGCACCTTTATCACATCACTTTAATGTAAAGTAAGAAAGTTCATAGGTAAAGTGAAGTTTAGAGCTCATCATAGAATTAGATGTTTCTTACAGAAGTCTATGCAGATGAGTGATATCTGACAGGGAAAAAGCTATACAAATTCCAACTATCCAAAATCAAAGCCCAAATTCAAACATCTCTGGCTAAAGGGTTCTCTTCTGCCCCCTAGTGGATGGAAATGCATTTCCACATGTCCCTTTGTTGTAAAAGGAGACTTTAGTGGGTTTCTGAAAGTAGGTTTCTGAATAAGGCAAACTCTGATGTGGTCAGATTTAACCAATTTTATTTTTAGTGAATACTTTCTCACAGACTAAGCATTTAATATGGGCAATTCTGTGCTTCCTATGTCATTTAACATGAGAAGTGACATTTCTATTGGGACAAGTGGCTCTGTGTATTGTGGTATTCAGTTATCCCCCATCTCCTGCCCTGTGATGCTCTCTTCTAGAGCATTTTTCCCCTTCTCATATGCTCATATCCAAAACAGAGGAAAAACAGAGAAAGGATATTTTGATTTCCCCTTATTTTCTTCCCTCTATCCTTTTCTGGTAGTCATCCTTCAAAATTTTTCTTTTTTTCCATACCTTTTCCTTCTTATATCCTTTGTAGTGTTTGGTACACTGGTACTTTCAACAGATTAATGATTTTAAAGGACTACCAACTTCAAGATTTTATTTTTTAGGTATAAATAAATAAATACAGCATTAAAATAAATTAATATATGTATGATGGTATGATACCCAGAGAAATGGTTTTCAATTTTGTCATCCTTATAGAAGTACTTTTTAGTGTGCTATGCTCTGAAATTTCATAAAGTTTCAGAGGTAAAAATAATATGTAGTGTTGACATTCCCTTTTCACAAATGGACATGTTGTAGAACCTGTGCCTAGCCACAGGATTTCACAATTTTTTGAGTTTGGCAATTCACAAGGTGCAAAATCCCATTTGCAACATAGCTTTCCCCAATCCCATGGGAATTATTGTGAGAACATTTTAATATAATAAGTTTCTGTGAGTTGAGAACTCTAGAATGATAGCTTCTAGTCTAAGACGGAACCAACGACTTTAAGCAGAGTTGAAATAATGAATGAATGATGTAGAAAATTTCTCTTTTACTATTTTTAATCCTATTTGTACATTTCTTACCTACTTTTCACTGCATTTTTTTATAATTTCTCCTATTAGCTAGACACAGAAATATTGACTCTAGAATTTCTTCCATATCAATCTGTTTATTTTCAGAGATAACTGGAATAATACTGTTTTAAAGAACAATTATATGAGACCCCCCTTCCCATCTTATATCCTAAAATATCAACTTTATTTCCTCTGACCTGTGAAAAAATAATGTTTTATAATATTCTATAATATCTCCTTTTCTGTACATAACTTTTTTTCATAGAAAATGTTATTTGAAGACTGATCAATGTCCTTTTGTAATTAAAATCTCCCCACCCAAAGTTTTCCCTTTTTATTTTTGGAGCTTTTAAATTCACATGAAAATAATTCTTTCAAAAGTGGCTTGCAAGTTTCCTGGAACAAATTCCAGACAGGGTTCCTTATGTTCACCTTCTACAGAGTTCATACTTCAAAATCTCTAGTGACTTCTGAAAACTGAGCAGACTGTGCATTTCAGTTTAATCATTGACTAAATATTGATGACAATACTAACATTGGCACATGAACATAAGTAGCAAAAAAATGTGAAAGGTACAAAAATGACATTGAAGCATCATCAACTCAGTATTAGATTTTTCCCAACTTTTAACACTAGGCCTTGTAGTCATATATCATTCTTAGAGCAAATCATCACTTTTAAAGTAAAACTTCTGATTTAAAGGGAAAAAAATGTCCACTCTCTGTATTTAGTGGTTATTCCAGAGTTTAGACATGAATTCTTTAGAAAGAGCCACCCTTTTGTAATCATCAAGATTTGTGGTTTGTACAAACCCTTTCAAGCCTTGTCAGCTCGACACATACTTAAGCGTTTAGATCTTTACACAGCTGTAAGTCATAAACAAAAACAACAGAACTTTTTCTCTGAAAATAATATTTAGACCCTAAAATTAGAACCTACTTCAAATGAAAGGCATCAAATGCAAATAAAAAAGATCAATTTGGATAAAAGTGAAAAGGTAAAACCAATCATGTGCCTTTTGATTTTGTAACTTTCTCTTTGGATAAATAGATAACTGACCTTAAAACTCTCAGTCTTCACTATTTTAATTCAATCATTGCAACTAGGGAAAAAAAAAAAGAGGAGAAATAAACCAGAGCCTATTGCCAATCAGGACAAAAAGTAACCCAATTTAGTAACAATTGCTCAACATTGTTTTTGGCAGATGAATTGTCCTCATCTGTGATATACGTTTTTAAATGAAACTTAAATTAGCTCCTTAAAGTGGTCTTGTGACTTTAATTACTAAAAAAGTACACAAATTTAATGAGTTTTTAAATATTAAAACACTTCTCTATTGTCACTACCATAAGCTCTTAATTTACAGAGCAATTAAGTCAAGACCCTCATTTATCAGGACATGTGCATTTGTTGAAAACGTAGTCAGTTTTTATTAATTGGTGCTATAGAAATACTGAGGTGAAATTAATGCATGTCTTCAGAGGCCATGCTGCTGCTGCTGAGGACCTCGAAAGAAGCAAGACATGAGATAAATAAGTCACTGTTATTTTCTGATTACTCCATGAGAATGCTGAAATATTAAGTGGCACAATGGCAAAGGCTTGCTAGAAAATACCCCCTGAGTTTTTCTCTGGCAAACATCTGTCATGAGTAGTAGCTGAGAAATAGGCAAACTTCAAAGCAGTAGTTTCTGATTATTAGCAGAGTGTGTGGAGTGTAATGTTCTTACATTTTAATGCAAACCAAGTGTTGATGAGCTGAGAGGGTAGAATTAAAAAGTAGCCCAAATTTCCTTTGTTCTCCATGATAGAGTTGACAGGAACTTTCACAGCCAAGGTATTCCTCAGTCCTTACCAGTTTCAGAGGCCTAAGAAATTTTAGTTGCAAAGACAGATGGTGGTAGGATAGCAGGGACCTGGCAGGAACTGTGGACTAACTGACTACCTATACTCACACCCCAGGGCTCTACCCAATTGGCTGGTGGCTGCCAATCAGCATAAATTGTTTATGGGCAATCTAAGTGGTTACAAAGGAGCTTGCCTTGACTAAGTTCAAATGGAACATACCTGTGCATTCCCCTTCAGAGATAACAACTGCTTCAAAAAAGTTTGCCATTAGGTTGAGATAGGATAACACTTCTATTTTTTGAAATATACATATGAACAGAGCATGAAAAATATCTGAGTCATTTGGTCAATTCATTTGCTAGTCTTTGGAACGATTTATACATTAGAGACAGAATTTTTAGTTGAACTGGTAATAGGTAGACAGACATATTCTTAGTGTTTTACTATTATTTTAAGAATAGGGCCCTGGCTGGTGGCACAGTGGACAAGGCGCCAGCCTGCAAACCCAAAGGTCACAGGTTCAATTCCCCAGCCAGGGCACATAACCAGGTTGCAAGCCAGGTCCCCAGCCAGCTCTGTAGCTGGAGGCAGGTGAAAGGCAACCATACAATGATGTTTCTCTTCCTCTCTGCTTCTCTCTCTTCCCCTCTTTCTAAAAATAATAAATAAAATCTTTGAAAAAAAAAAAGAATAGATTTGATGGATCCACAGTCTCCAAACTTTCTTCCATACTGGAACTTCACAAATCATTCTGAAAACTAAACCTACACAACAAAAAAACATGGAGTAACAAAAAGATACTTCCTGATGTATAGCTGATTTCTCTGCATACTTGTAATTCTACACAATTCTAATTTTAAGCAAACAAGCTTATAAACACATTGTTCTCTCTCCTCCCTGAGGCTGAGGTTAAACAGAGAGCATTTCACACCTAATTCCTTAATAGTTTGGAACCTGTGGCCCCTCTAGCACCAAAAAGTTTGATGGAACCACATCACATGGTCCCCTGTAACCAGGACTTGATTCATATACTCCCATTTCTCATTCAGACAGGTGACAGAGGAGGAGAAAAAGAAAATCAAGCAGCAGGGTAACAAATACTGTCTTCTGCAAATACTCTGTAATAAATTGTTCTTTCAACAGTTTGGAAAACAGATTTTTCTTTCCTCCACTTCTCTCCTCCTTTGCTGAGAAGCCACCAATGGGAAGCTTGCTTTCCCACTTGGCCCTGACTGCCCATGCCCATAAATTTGTCTGGTGATGCCTGTTTACGGGTTGCTGATGGAACATGAAGAAAGTGCATTTTGTAAGCACTGGATAATAATAACATGGTAATTGAGGTTTGGAGCTGTGACTTCCTAGAAGCACAGGGTCTCTTTTTCCCAGTGAGGCCCTGCTCTCTGTTATCAGTCCAACCCATTATTAAATATCAGTCTTTTACAATATGTTTCAGGCTTCTTAATGAGTCTAGTGTAGAAATAGTCACCTCTTTCCCCTCTAAGCTTTATTTGCTTGTTATTAAACAATGTTATTGAGCTGCCTTCTTTCCCTGCGTTGCCAAACCAGCACCATTTCCGTTTCATAATTGCACAATTAGAACCAGGGCTTACTTTCATACATCAGCAGGCCTTGTGTGTGTGTGTGTGTGTGTGCGCGTGTGTGTGTAGAGAGAGGGAGAGAGAGCGAGAAAGAAAAATCAGGTGTTCATATAGACCACTCAAATATATCTTATTTTCATTAATTGCCAGATTTTGCAAAATGGGAAGTGATTTATCATGGGCATTTTTCTCCTATCAACCAACTCCACTAACCAACACTGTGACTTTCACCATGACCTTGTGCTGTGTTGCAGAGGGTCCAATTTGCTCATTGTTACTTGCTTCATAATCCTATGCCCCTCCCCCACAGCCATTTTTTTTTTTTCTTCTTCTTCTCCAGGCAAAATCCAGTCATTTATATTCTGAGGCTAAACGGTGTTGTTTCTGCTCTCAAAGCTAGCTAGCTGTATAACACTAGTAATTCCTTCTAAGGAATTTTCAGAGAGCTCCTCCTCTTATACATGGTTACTGTCTCTCTCTCTCTCTCTTTCTGTCTATCTCATTCACACACACACACACACACACACACCATGCACACAGTCATATGCACCCCCTTAAGCTGCTCTAAGCAGTGTATCAAGTATCTGAAGAAAATCCATTCACATTCTGCTGTGTCTCTTTCTTCTCAAGTCATGAACCCATCACAGGCGTTTCCTAGCTGTAGGTTGCCACGGTGAAGATTTACAATGCCAGTTATTCTTACATCTGCCTTCTCTCTCCCCACCCCTCCCCCTTATCCTTAACTCCCCTGGGCAAGGGCAACCTTGATACTGAAACTCGTAAAATTCATGCAGGCTTATCATCCTTGGTGAAGGCTCCAGGCGTGCATTCTGCGTGCCCCTGCTTGCTCACCACCAGGACTGGTGGGCCCCAGGCTTTTATTTCCAACTAGGAGGAGGGGAGCTAGCAGAGTGAGGTACCATTGTATGAAACATAACGGAAACTTACATTTTTAGAAATAAAAGCAGTATCGGTTTTATTAATCATGTATTAATTTTTAAAAATTACTTTTGGATCTCTCGAGACTAGTGTTCATTTGATGGTGGAATGTTGAATAAAAAGTGACCTTAGCCTGAGTAAAATAATATTAGAAAGTCTACTTATCTGTGTTTAAGAACTGACGAAGCAGGGACACAAACTTCTTTCTTGCTCCACATCAAAGATCCATCAAGAGGAAACCTCAGTGGTTTTGTAAAATATGATTACTAAATTCATTATTTGTAAAGAATATGGAAAAAGAAAACAAATATTTTCAACAGCAAATATTAATATTTTAATGAAGTCAATTACCTGAAAAAGATTGCTCCTATGATAACAGTAAAGATGTTCAAATCATTTTCGCTGGTAATAACAATTGTGATCTTGGCAAGTGATAATCTGAAACCCCTTTTTTAAAGTTAACAAGTTACTTTTAGCTGAATTGAAATACAGTTTTGTTTCAGAATTGTATTTTTCTTAATCTGACTTATTTTATTTATTAATTTCAAAAAATGTAAAATGTGGCCTTCCTGGTTTCCTTAAATTCCTCAGTTACAGGTGTAGGTTCCCCTTTGAGACTTTCTTCCTACCTGAGAGGTCAGTGGTGTCTGCTGCAGCTCTTGGCAGTGAGTGCCCTAGGGTCCAGGCAAATGTGCCTTACCTGTGCCTAGTAGGCCAGGAGAGCAAAGGACTTGATTGCTGGAGGGAAAAGCCAGGCACTCCTTGTGCACTGGAGGTGTGCTAATCCCAGGGACACACTCCAGTTTAATTGGAGGTACCAGTGAATGTGCCACAGGCTTGCTTTAAATGGTTCAGCTTTGAGAGAAGCTGTAGAATTTTACCTGTCTTCAAGGAATATGGTAAGGTGTTAGAAGGGAAAACTGAGCCAAGCAGGGCCTTGACTTTCACTGGTGTGAGTGTGTGTGTGTGTGTGTGGGTGTGTGTATGTGAGTCAATAACTTATAACCTGTTTCCTCCTTTGGAAACGGTGAGTGTGCTGTATTGTTTCTAAGGACCTTTTCTAGTCTTACACTCTCTAGTTGTGATTGAAGTAAATACAGACCAAAACTAGTTTAAAATGTCTCCCCTTCCAGCGTAAGGCATGGTTGTGGGGGCCCAGTCTCTTCAGCATGTGGTTCGGATATAATCTGGGGTCCCTGAATGTGGGGCTCTGTCTTAACTTTTCAGGTCTATAAGGAACCATTTAGGAAATTAGTTCAGAACAGAGTTAAAAATATTCTGTTGACTTAGAACAGCTCAAGGTTTTGATCTGTAGATGGTGGAAAACTGAAAAAGAATAATATGAATAGGCAGTTGCTATACTTTTGGAGACCATATTCCTGAAAGTAAGATAAGCAACATAATGAAAGAAGTCATGCTGTATTATGTTTCATCTTATTTTACATTTTATTTTAGCTATTTTACTTAAAATTGTTTTGCCTCCTAGCCTGACCCCTTTTCCATTAGGGAGAAATTTTCTCTTCCAAATCTTCTCTTGGTCCACTCCCATACAAGGGCTTCTGTGTGCCACCAGGTTCTAGTTAAGGAATATGAGCCAGTGGGTTCAACCACCTTCATTGGCCCTAGATACGCCTCTGAACTCTGTCACCTAGAGCATTTTACTGCCATGTAGCCTCACCTCCTCTTGGATAACCATCTCATATGTGTGAGTTATAAACTACCCCTAGGAAGTTTAGGTTCACATTCAGTTAAATTCCTAAAATAATCCCCAGCTGATCACAAATAAAACATTTAATTTTACTTCATATATCTTTACTTTTATCCACCCAAATCCTAGATCTGGTGAAAGAACATGTCATCAGACCATTGAATGCATCTCAGACTCCATTTCCTTACCTGACAACCAAGTAAGGGTAATCCCAATCAATTTCTCAAGAGTCTGAGGGTTAAATATACACATACTTTTAAATATTCTGGAATGTACCATGTTGATGCATTGTTATCATAATTTATTATCATTAATCAATTATAATAATAGATACAATGACCTTCAAGTAGTTTTTGACCATGACATAAAGAAAAAACACATTTCGTATATTAAGCCATAACACAACTGTGTAGTCATAGCAGATACAAACATTTTTCAAAGTAATGCACCTTTACTTTCTGTGAGCCACTCCAATCTTCTCTATTCTATAGATGGAAAATTTCATACCTCCAAATGGTTGTAGGCTGCAGTTTGAAAAACAGTGGTATGAAGCACCATATTAGTCTAGGCAGGAACCACAGTGGTGCTATACTGAGACTCTGTTTAAATTAGGAAGAGGCTTCCCTTCCCCCACGGCCAGAGCTTCAGCTTAGAAAGTGGAGTAGGGCTGGATTTCAACTTCTTCTGGTCCCCTCAGTTGGAAGCCTATGTTTAGTGCCTTGCACACGCACATACCCCTGCACTGAAACCCGTTCAGTGCTGATGCTTGGGGAAAGGGAGGTAGTCAAAGTATCAAAAGGCACCATGCAAGACTTCCCAATAGATTGTGATGTAACATGAATGGTATAGAGTATTTCTAAAGCTGCCCACACCTAGTCAGATGCTGACCACAATGCAAGCATGGCCTAGATAAAAAAGGAAGGAAAAACTAACATGTTTTTTTCTAATTCTAAAACACTGAGGGAAAATAAATGGAAAATAAGAAATTGAGTAATGAAATATGATCTATCAAAACTTGTCTTCAAATCCATTATGTAGTTCTGAAAATTAACTTATTTTTTTTAAAGATTTTATTTCATTATTTTAGAAAGAGGGGAAGGGAGAGAGGCAGAGAGGGAGAGAGACATCAATGTATGGTTGAGTTTCACCTGCCTCCAGCCACAGACCTGACTGGAGACCTGGCTTGCAACCTTGTTATGTGCCCTGGCTGGGGAATCGAACCTGCGACCTTTGGGTTCGCAGGCCGGCACCTTATCCACTGTGCTACCAGCCAGGGTGAAAGTTAACTTCTTGAAGTGCATCGTAATTCTGACTCTGCTGTAAATTCTGAGAACCATCTTGATCATCCCTAAGCATCCACCTTCATTATAAATTGCAAAACCTAATAAGCATTAATGTAAGCTGGGAGAAGATCTTCAGAAGCTTCGTGTCCAATGCATATGACCTCCATTGTCACTGTTCTTATAAAATTAGCAAAAGGTGACATGGGAGCATTTCATAATTCTCCATAGGGTCTTTCTTGCTGGACAATTCATTGGACCATCTATCTTATCATGGACTTATAATGATACCATACTTTATTGCACTAACTAGGTCAAAATTAAGTTTATTCTTTTTCTTCAAGTTTATATCAAAGTTAGAACTCATAAGAAAGTAAAATAAAATGAGATAATTAAAAAAAAAAAAGAGTGTAATCAAAGATGGCAACAGAGTAGAGAGCAGTGCTGATGGCATTCTTGAGTGCCAGTGCAGCTGGAGGATAGGCTAGGGAGCACAAGATGTCTGCAGGTCCCTAAGAATTGGAGTGGTAAGCATCTGGACTTAGGGTGGGGCACAGCCCAAAGGCTGCAGAGACCTACAGGAGAGCAGGTGAGACAGTTCCAAACCAGCCCTGTAGGCCAAGGTCAGCTCTGGGCAGTGGCAGCTCTACCCAGAGGAGCATTCCTAACTGAAGCAAGCTTCAGACTCCCTGGCGACTAGAAATCTGAGCAGTGAAGTGTAGGCAGGGAGGGCAAATGCCATAGGGAACAAGAAATTGAATTCCTACAGGGAAGGGACTATGTGAGAGCCTTGCTCTGGCAAAAGAGAGAGGAAGCTCCTCACTGGGACAGAGGCTGAGGAGAAGAGTCCTGCAGGGAGCAGGAGCGGGGGAACAAAGAAGTGCACCAGCCAGGGTGTCGAAAGCGCCAAAAACATTGCTGCTGGGCCACTTGGGAAACAGTGGCTGGAAGCTCCTTGAATGGAGGGAGGCCCAGCCCCATGCAACCACACTGGCCCCCAGGCTTCTGGGGAAACTCCAAACTGTGAGCTGGGAACTTGTAGCTGGGGTAACTGACCCACACATTGCAGGCAACAAAGGCTGTACTGCAGACCTCTGGGAAGCTGGGCAAGCATCACAGAGGCAGCGTGAAGGACTCCTTGGAGATCTGGTCTGCTTGGAGGATTGGCCCTCACCCAGGGGAGCCAGGCAGTGTTGGCAGAACCCTAGCACTGTTGGTGGATGGGGACTGCCTCTTCCAGGAGTTGCAGGGGCGGAGCCAGTCATCACAGGAGCCAGCAATGTTGAAGGATGCCCTGCAGGAGTGCCAGGTGCCCATTGCAGGCAGAAACTTCCTCCAGGAGCTGGATGGGGAGAAACAGCTACAGAAATCACAGAAGCACCCTGCTGGACTTCAAACAGAAGAAGAGGGCCCCAGAACACTGGCAGCCCTGAAACCCAGCTAGGCTACTGGAGGCCCAGCCTACTTGGGGGCTGACACTCAGCATCAGCCCTGACTGTAACAATCATAGGCCCTGACACTCCAAGACCAGCTAGACTATAGACGGCAGAGAACTGACCAAGAAAAAGAGGCAGACCCAGGAAATGGATTGCTGCTAATCTCAAGCTCCTGAGTTTACTCCTGAGTTCATGTACTCACTGAGAGCTACATGAACTATTAACCCTAACACAGCTCTAAAACAGTGTATGAGAAAGGATAGAAAGAGTGTCTTGACTGGAAGGAAAGGAGCAACGTACATAACCAATCCAGAATGCAACCAGACAGACCAAATAAAGGCCACACCAAGATAACAAGTTGAGAAAAATCTAGGAGACTGCAACACAGAACTTCACAAAACTCCTAACAAAGAAGGGTGCTCAACTAAGGCAAGGAGGCAAAGCAGATTAATCCAAGGCGGGGGGTGGGGGGGGACCAAAAAACAAAAAACAAGCAACAACAGACACCCAAATGGCGAAAAAAGAATCAGTCCATCACCAAAGGAAAGGAAGAATCCCAGAAAGATCACCAAATGAAACAGAGGCACACCATATATCAGATAAGGAATTCAAAAGAATAATGATAGAGAACCTCAATGAGCTTAGCCAGATCAAAGAAAACTATAAACAACTCTAGGGAAGTTACAAGGAACTTACAGAGAGCTACAACAGCATAAAAAAGGACATAGAAACTATCAGTAAGAGCCAGGAGCAAATGAAGAATACAATTTCTGAATTGAAGAATAGAGTAGAAGGAATCAACCTTAGGCTAGAGGAAGCAAAGGACCAGATCAGTGAGATGGAGGACAACATAGAAAAATACTCCAAGACAGTACAAGAGAATGAAAACAGGCTGAACAAGATTGAAGTGGATTTAAGAGAGCTGCAGGACATGAAATGTAACAACATCTGTATCATAGGGATACCAAAGGAGAAGAGAAAAAAGGAATGAAAAACCTGTTCAAAAAAGTAATAATAGAAAATTTCCCTAACATGATGAGTGAAAACATGAATACAGTTCAGGAAGCACAGAGGGTCCCAATGAAGATCAATCCTAACAGACCAACTCCAAGGCACATTACAATTAAAATGGCAAATTTCAAAGACAAAGAGAGAATCCTACAAGCATCAAGAGAGAAACGACAAATAAAATATAAGGTGGCTCGATTAAAGCTATCAAAAGATTATTCAACAGAAACCATTCAAGCCAGAAGGGAATGGCAAAATGTATTTCAAGTAATGATAAACAAAGGCCTGCAACCAAGAATACTCTACACAGCAAGGCTCTCATTCAAGACAGAAGGAGAAATAAGGAATTTCCCAGACAAAAAAAAGACTAAAATAATACATCTCTATCAAACCAGCATTACAAGAAAGGCTAAAGGGTCTGCTTTAAAAATAAATAAATAAATAAAATGAAGAAACAGAGAAAGCCAAAGAGGAATACAGATACAAAGGGAGAAAATGGCAATGAATAAGTATCAATCAATAACAACCTTAAATGTAAATGTATTAAATGCACCAATCAAAAGACATAGGGTAGAAGAATGGATAAGAAAACATGACCCACATATATCTTTAAGAGACCCATCTCAGAACAAAAGATCAACACAAATTGAGAGTGAAAGGATGGAAAAATATATATCAAGCAAATGGACATGAAAAAAAAGCTGGAGTAGCAATACTTATTTCAGGCAAAATAGATATTACAATGAAGGCCATAAAAAAGGGACAAAGAAGGACATTTCGTAATACTTAACGGAACAATTTATCAAGAGGAAATAACTCTGGTATAAACATATACTCACCCAATGTAGGAGCTCCAAAATATATAAGGAAAATCTTGGAGGATTTTAAGAAAGATATAGATGGCAACACACTAATAGTAGGGGATCTTAATACCCCATTATCAACAATGGACAGATCTTCTAAACAACAAACCCCCAAAGACATTGTGGCTTTGAAGAACACTCTAGAGGAAATGGACTTTAATTGATGTATATAGAGTCTTTTGCCCCAAAGAAGCAAAATATATATTCTTTTCAAATGCACATGGATCTTTCTCTAAGATAGACCACATGGTAGGTCACAAGACTTGCATCCATAAATACAGGAAAATTGAAATCATACAAAGCCCCTTCTCAGATCACAATGTCTTGAAACTAGAAACCAATCCCAAGGAAAAAACCAAAAATACTCTAACTCATGGAGACTGAACAACATGCTTTTCAGTAATGAATGGTTTAAAAATGGGATCAAAGATGAAATCAAAAAGTTCCTGGAAACAAATAACAAGGAACACACAACAGCCCCAAACTTATAAGATACAGTAAAGGCAGTGCTCAGAGGGAAATTTATAGGAATATAGGCCTACCTAAAATGGTCACAAGAAATTTATAAAAACAACCTAACCATACAGCTGCAAGAGCTAGAGGAGCAATAACAAATAAAGCCCAGAGCAAGTAAAGGAAGGAAATCATCAAGATCAGAGCTAAATAACTCAGAGATTCAAACTACAATTTGAAGAATCTACAAGTCTAGGAGCTAGTTCTTTGAAAAAATACACAAAATTGACAAGCCTTTATCCAGACTCATCAAGAAAAAGAGAGAGAGGACCCAAATAAACCAAATCAGAACTCACAACTGATACTTCAGAAATACAAAAGATTGTAAGAAATTACTAAAAACAAATATATGATAAAAATATGACAACCTGGATGAAATGGACACATTTCTGGAAATGTATAATCCACCAAAACTGAACCCAGAGAAAACAGAAAGCCTGAATAGGCCAATAACAACTAGTGAAATTAAAGAAGTAATCCAAAATCTCCCAAAGCACAAAAGCACTGGACTGGATGAATACACAGGTGAATTTTACCAGACATTAAAGAAGAATTAACTCATATCCTTCTTAACCTATACCAAAAAATACAGGAAGAGGGAAGACTCCCAAACTCTTTCTATGAGGCAATATTATTCAACTCCCAAAACCAGGGCAAGACACAACTAAGAAAGCTACAGGCCAATATCTCTGATGAACATAGATGTTATGATTCTCAACAATATATTAGCCAACTGGATTCAGCAGTACATTATAGAAATCATATACTGTGATCAAGTGGGTTTCATCCCAGGGACTCAAGAATGGTACAACATTCATAAATCAATAAATGTAATACAGCACATCAACAAATTGAAAGATAAAAACCATATGATCATAACAATAGATGCTGAAAAAGCATTTGATAAAGTACAGCAACAATTTATGATAAAAAAAAAAACCCTCAGCAAAATGGGAATAGAGGGAGCATACCTCAACATCATAAAGGCCATCTATGAGAAACCTGAAGCCAACATCATACTTAATGGACAAAAACTGAAAACTTTTCCCCTAAGATCAAGAATGAGACAAGGCTGTCCACTTTCTCCACTTCTATTCAACATTGTCTTGGAAGTTCTAGCTATAGGCTTCAGAGAAGAAAAAGGTGCCAAAGATATTCAAATTGGAAAGGAGGAAATCAAACTGTCATTATTTGCCAATGATATGATAATGTACATACACAACCCGATAGGCTCCACCAAAACCTTACTCAACCTAATAAGCAAATTTAGCAAAATAGCTCAGTATGAAGTCAACATCCAGAAATCAAAAGCATTTTTGTATACCAATAATGAAACATCAGAGATAGAAGCTAGAAAATAAATCCCATTTACCATATCAACAAGAAAAATAAAGTACCTAGGAATCAACTTAACTAAGGAGGTAAAAGACATATACTTAGAAAACTATAGAACAATGAAGAAAGAAATTAAGGAAGATACAAATAAATGGAAGCATATATTATGTTCATGGATGGGAAGAATTAACATCATTAAAATGTCCATACTACCAAAAGCAATATATAGATTCAATGCAATCCCAAATAAAATACCAATGACAGACTTCACAAAAATAGAAAAAATACTTCAAAAATTTATATGGAGCCAAAAATGCCCACGAATAGCCACCACAATCTTGAGAAAGAAGAACAAGGTAGGAGGAATCACAATACTGGATTTCAAACAATACTACAAGGCTACTGTCATCAACACTATCTGGTACTGCCAAAAGAATAGACATATAGATCAATGGAACAGAATAGAGAGCCCAGAAATTAACCCAGGACTCCATGGTCAACTACTATTTGACAAAGCGGGAAGGAATATAAAATGGAGTAAAAACAGTCTCTTCAACAAGTGGTGTTGGGACGACTGGACAGCAACATGCAAAAAGATAAAACTAGATCACCAACTTACACCATACACCAGAATAAACTCAAGATGGATAAAGGATTTAAACATAAGCAGTGCCACCATAAAGGTCCTGGAGAAAAATATAGGCAGTAAAGTTTTGGGTATCCTATGCAGAAATATGTTTACTGATACTTCACCAAGGGCAAAGAAAATCAAAGAACAAATCAACAAATGGGACTATATCATATTGAAAAGTTTCTGTTCAGCTAAAGAAAACATCAGCAAAATTCAAAGGGAACCAACTGTATAAGAAAGCATAATTGCCAATGATACCTCAGTCAAGGGTTTGATCTCCAAAATATATAAAGAACTAATGCAACTCAACACCAGGGAGACAGACAGCCCAATTAAAAAATGGGCAAAGGACCTGAACAGACAACTCACTGAGGAAGATATAAAAAGGGCCTACAGGTATATGAATGAATGCCCAACATCACTAGTCATCAGAGAGATGCAAATTAAAAACACAATATGATACTACCTCACACCTGTCAGAATGGCAATCATCAACAAATCAACAAACAACAAGTGTTGGTGAGGATGTGGGGCAACGGGAACCCTCGTGAGCTGTTGGTGGGAATGTAGTCTGGTGCAGCCACTGTGGAAAACAGTATGAGGTTTCCTTAAAAAACTAAAAATGGAACTGCCTTTTGATCCAGCAATTCCACTACTTGGACTAT
Organism: Noctilio leporinus; assembly: GCA_004026585.1. Classification (NCBI taxonomy): domain Eukaryota; kingdom Metazoa; phylum Chordata; class Mammalia; order Chiroptera; family Noctilionidae; genus Noctilio; species Noctilio leporinus. Next base: position 3,690 of record PVIW01012925.1, on the reverse strand, counting down.
ACCCAAAGAATCCTGAAACACCAATTCATAAGAACCTATGTACCCCTATGTTCATGGCAGCACTATTTACAATAGCCAAATGCTGCAAACAGCCTAAGTGCCCATCAGTAAATGATTGGATCAAAAACCTTTGGTACATTTACACAATAGAATACTATACAACAGAAAGAAACAAGGAAATCCTACCCTTTGCAACAACATGGATGGAACTGGAGAGTATTATGCTTAGTGAAATAAGCCAGTCAGTGACAGACAAATACATTATCTCACCCATTACAGGACAATAATGAACAATACTAACAACAAGCAAAACAGAACCAAATATATGAATACAGTGGTCAAGGAAAAGGTGTTTTGGGGGAGCGCGGATGAAGAGACAAGGAAGGGGAGCAGTTTAGACAAGAACCTAGTATAAAGGAACCATTTACATGGACAACAGTTTGGATTGACTTTGAGGGGAATGGATGGGTGGGAGGGGTACAGAGGGGAGCAAAAAGGGGATGGATGTAATACTACAACAATAAAATTAAATTAAAAAAAAACAAACGGAGAAACAAGCTAGTTCTATTCTCTTTCAACTTTTAAAATTTAATTGTCTTTAGTTTACAGGTACACATTTCCTACTTGATGTGGTATTTACTATGACCTTGACTCGTGCTTGGTAATATGTGTGCTAGACAAAATTATTTTCATTAATGAAATATAGACTCATGAAACAAAATAATAAAGCAGCAAGTATTTGTTCATGTTCTTTCCTACACCGCTTCTTTGTCAACACATAGACACACACACACCCCTAGGTGGTGGCCATCTTTAGAGTTCAGAATTGAATTTGAACAGAAAGAAATGTATTTTATTTTAAAACATTTTGTGAGTAAATACTCTACTACCATGACTTATTAGTCTCTTTTTCTCCATTTATTTTCTTTTAATAGCTACATTGTCTGGTTTTATTGAGATATAATTGACATAAAACATTGCATCAGTTTAAAGTGAAAAATACAATGGTTTCATATATGTATATTTTGTAAAGTGATTAACATGATCAGTTTGGTTAACATCCTTCATGTCACATCGTTACAATTTTTTAATTGTGATAAGGACTTTGAAAAATTACTCTCTTAGCAACTTCCAAATGTACAAAAGGTTATGGTTAGTTACAGTCACTATGCTATATTATGCATTATATCCCCAGAACTTATTATCTTATAACTGAAAGTTTCTTCCCTTTAATAGCTGTTTTGAAAATTCACAGCAAACACTGTCTTTAAAAAGTAGTGAATATTTTGTAATGTCTTATAATTTCAATGAATTAGCAAAATAACTAAGTTTTTATATTCTTCAGGTGAAGCATGCCTTTCTGATTATGTGAATTGATTATATTAACAGGTAAGGATAATTATCAATAGCACAGAGACTTACTCTGCACTTGACACTCATGAACATGGGGATAGTGCCCTCCCTTCTGTATGGGAAAAATATAATAGCCTCAATGTCGCTAAATTACCTAAAGCAAATGAAGGCATAAGTACTTGGAGAAATCCCACCTTGTTATCCATTTTACCCTTTCTCTTTTGTGGATCTTGTTATCTTAAAATTATTGTGCTGTCAAAAAAATATTTTCTCTTCTGTTCCTCAATCTCTTGACACTCTTAAGATAGTAGGTGATGTCAGAAGTAGGCATCTTCATTATGCAGACAAAATATGCCAGCAGTGCTTGCTTAACCTTGAGTCATTAAGGGTCTTGACCAAAGTCCATGCAGAGCAGTGTACTCCACTTGGCCTCATCAGACATATACTTATTTTTCAGATTTTCCCCAGAATAGCACCTTAGCAGTCAGAGTTTTTTCACAATTGTCACTGAATGGGTTATCTTTTCTCTCCCCATAGCCTCCTCCATCTAGCTCCCTACATGTTTATACAACCCCTAAATCTATATCTTTAGCAGTCTTTCATTTTTCCTCCCTTTATTAAATTTTAAGGAGAAAAGAGGAAGAAGAATCAATGGGCCCCAAAATTATATAGATCCACTTATGGATATGTTGATGGTGGCTATCCAAATTTTAATGTCAGAATGACTTAGAGAAATTAGGTATGACAGGTGTTTAGGGCACCTTCTCTGTAGGTGTAGCACAACCCTGAGTCTCTGGACAGTAAAGTTACTTGCAATAGGGTGGAGGAGGAGAGACTAGCAAGCACCCAGTTCCTGGGATTACATGTATGTGAAAGCAAGACCCACTTCAGCCAGCATCGTAAGTCTAGGCCAGCTTCTGCCATGGGTAGACAAGCCCCACAATATATGCTCAAACAGAACTTCCATTAGGAAAGGTTATGAGAGTATATAACAAGGCATGAGGTTCTTTAGTGCATTATCAAGTTACATTCTTCCTGTTAATGTCTCCATGCCCATGATCCAGTCTTCCTACTTAGATTTTAGCCCCTTGTTGACTCTCTTGTATTAATTTCTCATACTTTTATGTACTTGACTCTCTTGTGTTAATTTCTCATTTTTTTTTATGTCCATAACTTTTGAATGCCAGATTCTTATCCAAGATCATGATTTGCAAACAAAAATCATGGACTTGGGAGATGGTTTTCCTATGTCTAAGATATCTGGCTATTTCTCCCTTTGATAGCCAAACTCTCTGAGCCTGACTTTAAACCGAATACTCCTTGACCACCAGCAGATGATCTTTTCTGATCTCAAAACTCAGGATCCTCTTCTCTGCCCTCACATCTCCATGGATGTACCTCCAGGGAGCTATGTATTCTTATTACGTTATATCATAAAGACTAGTTGAAGTTACAGTCTATCTCACAAACCATGAGCAATGTGAAAATAGGGAAAATCAGAAGTGCCTTCTATTCCCATAAATATACAAGGGGCTAGTACTTGCAAATGCTCAGTGTATGAATGAATAGATGGAAATGTGAAAATGTTCCTGCTTGATTTATGGATCTTATGTAATCAGCTCCCCTGAAATACTCACATCTCCATATCTAATTGGCTGAACATACAGATAAAATTTAGTCTATTATTTTAGCTAATTTTAAATATTACTTAAATCATATATACAAATGTGTTATAGATACAAATTCTATAATATCACTAGCTATATGTCAAATGACTGCTATATTCCAATGAATAAATTCTGCATAAATCCAGAACTAATTAAGAAATTAATGAAATACAAAAGTTTGATGATAAACTGCACAGACTTAAAATTTTTCAATCATTATGTTTTATCTGCATATACCTTTTTATTCCTGAAAGTGAAGGAAACAGGCTCCTTTTGACATTTGATGGTGTTATTAATTTCTTAGAGAGGACTTGAGGAAAACTGTTTATACAGCTGAAGAACATTGAGGTAAAACTTTGCACCAACTTCATAAACAGCCAACATTTTATAACAAAAACATTTTCTGTGTCTCATTCATCTCTGTTACTTTCATCATTGGCCGATGGAAGTAATGCTGTAGCCTCTTAATGAGGAGGGTATGCTTGGGATTCTGTTTTTTGGAGAGGCTCAATATTAGTAGAAATCATAGTTGTGGGTTGTAGCCATGGTCCAAAGTTTCTCAGGTGAGGTGACTGGAAGAGTATACAATGTGAAATTCTGCCTTTCTTAACATTGCCTTCTGAAGGTGTCTTCATTTGTTGTTGTTTTTTTTTTTTTTTAATTTTATTGT
>PVIW01012924.1:0-29760 GCA_004026585.1 Noctilio leporinus | reverse complement strand
GCCCCGCATCCTCGCCAACACTTGTTGTTTGTTGATTTGCTGATGATTGCCATTCTGACAGGTGTGAGGTGGTATCTTAATGCAGTTTTAATTTGCATCTCTCTGATGACTAGCGATGTTGAGCATTCTTTCATATGCCTCTGGGCCCTTTGTATATCTTCCTCGGTGAGTTGTCTGTTCAGGTCCTTTGCCCATTTTTATTATTTCTTCCTTATATTCACTTTGGCTTTTGTTCGCTGGTTTTGTGTGTGTGTGTGTGTGTGTGTGTGTGTGTGTTTGTGATGTGTGTGTAAAGTTAGATTGCTTATTTGGAAAAAAACAAAACATTTCTTTCTTTCTTTTCTCTCTTTTTTTTTTTTAATTTTATTGTTGTTGTATTACATCCATCCCTTTTTTGCTCCCCTCTGTCCCCCTCCCCACCCACCCTTTCCCCCCAAAGTCAATCCCACCTGTTGTCCATGTCCATGGTTCCTTTATACTAGGTTCTTATCTAACCTGCTCCCCTTCTTTGCCTCTGCCTCCCCCCTCCCCTCAACCCCTTTCCCCCTGACCACTGCAGGCCTATTCCTTGTATTCATATACTTGGTTCTGTTTTGCTTATTTCTTTTTTTTTTTTTTTTTAAGATTTTATTATTTCCAGAGAGAGGGGAAGGGAGAGAGACAGAGAAGGAGAGAAACATTAATGTATAGTTGCCTTTCACCTGCCTCCAGCTACAGACCTGGCTGGAGACCTGGCTTGCAACCTGGTTGCGTGCCCTGACTGGGAATCAAACCAGTGACCTTTGGAGTTGCAGGTCAGCACCTTTCCACTGAGCCATCAGCCAGAGTGAAACATTTATTTCTTAAGATAGGGCTGTAATGCTATGAATTTCCCACTTATGATTGCTTTCATTATGTCCTATAGTTTCAGGGTTGTTACTTTCTCATTTTCATTTGTTTCAAGATATCTTTGAATTCTTCTTTGATCTCATTGTTAATTCATTCATTGTTTAATAAAGTTATTAGTTCTCCATGTCTTTGAGTGTTTTCAGTTTTTGTCTTCGAATTGATTTCTAATTTTATACATAATGGTCAGAGAAGATGCTTGATAGTATTTATATCTTCTTAAATTTATTTAAACTTGTTTTGTTTCCTAACATGTGGTCTATCCTAGAAAATGTTTTTGCACTTTAAAAGAATGTATATTCTTCTGATCTGGGGTTAAATGATCTGAGGATATCAATGAAATCAATTGATCTCCACCCCATCTTCCACTGGTATCAGCTGATACCTACGGGAGCCCAGCCAGCCCTCTCACATTTCTGCACTTCCTGCCAGTCACATTGTGATGAAGCACCCTCTTCTGTTCTGTACATGGTTATAAGGCTTCTCTCTAGATAGTGCTCCATTATTTATTCTGGATGATTTATCCATGATTAAGTTGTAATTCCAGATTTATCCTGGGAGGAGATTGGTGTAGCTCCACTTACTTTTCCACCATCCTCAATCTCAATGGCCAATTTTTAAAGAGACCTTACAGTAAAATTCAATCTTGGGACTCATTTACAATGCCAGTTTTGGTGGATAAAATTAATCTAGGGTGACCACTTTCTACTAGAATTTTTTTTTTTTTTCCTTTGGAAGATTCCAAATTTGGACCCATGGCATATCTCAGAAAACACTGTAAACATCTATGTAACTTAATGGGTAATTTCTGTATTTTTATCTGATTTTTAATATGTCTCCTATAGAAGTATATTTAGGCTTAAAACTCAATGGAAAAGTTAAACAACCCTTGAAATACCCAGCAATGTACTGACCATAGGGATAGAGAAGAAATGGCTGTACTTTAATCTAAAGACATTTTCTTATTTATTTAATGTCAGATTTTCAACATAAGATGTCACCCCAATAAACTTAATAATGAAAATATCCTGAGAAATATGTCTGATCATCTTATGGTTCAGAAGATGGTTGCATAAGATGATTACAGCTGTTCTATATAGCTATGTAGCTACTTCATGGTAAAAAAATATCTGTATTAGCATTTTTTTCATATTTTCTTATCAAAGTAGAAAACTATTCAGGGCTTTTAATTTCTTTTCCTGATTTCTAGGAAATATACTAAGTGGAAAATTCAATGCTCTTGAAATACATGGAATACAAATGAAGTTGTAATCACCTAATGAAGCCATTTTACCATTTCTCTGTTCCTACAGGAACTCGACATATTGCATGAAGGTGTCAATGTCCTTGACTGTTGCAGAGAATGAATCTGGCTTGTGCTACAATAGCAGGATCCGCTATTTGGAAAAATCTGAAGTAACTAAAAGAAAAGAAATTTCTTGCCCAGACATGGATGACTTTAAAAAATCTGATCAGGAGCCTGATGTTGTGTGGTACAAGGTAACTCAGCATGGTGTTAAATGCATTTTTGTACTTTAAGTCAAAACTGGTATGGGAATAGGAAAAGGGTGATATTTTATTATTTTATTTCTAGTTTTTGGCATTATATGTATTTACTGAGAAACCATCAGATCCACAGATAAATAATTCAGAATTATATATCTTATGTGCCACTGGTTTTCATGCAATTCCATCAACAGGTGTCAGAAGCAATCCCTTCTTTTCCAACTGCTACAAAATAAGTAAAATCTCCCTTCAATCAAAATCATGAAAGAAAATGGGAAGAAGAATTATGATTTAATTAAGTTTTTGAGTGACATGGAAAAATTATTTACTGCTAGGAACAAAGGCCCCTCATTACAAGTAATGGTACTTATAAAGAATAACAGTTATCACGGTCTACATTGTGAGAACAACTGGAGTTAATGCAGAGGAGGGAAATTTGGCTCAGTGCAGGGTGTGTGAACACCAGAAATTATGTGTTTAGCTAGAAATAAACCATACTCAAAAGTTGAACAGAAGGGAGTTAAAGGAACTATTTACAGAGGTGTAGCAAGGCAAAAGAGCAGTGCCACTGGAACCTAGCAATAGTAGTGTAAACCTGTCCAGAGCTGTGGCCTTTGTGGAACATATGGACTATGGTAGATAGAGAAGGAGTGAAAAGGATAAATACCCTAATCATTCTTATCTTCTACCTTCCAGTTTCCTACTACCTTTCCCTTTCCCTCAAGTGAACTCAATAGAAGCCAGAGGGTAAAAGCAGGAGATAGAAAAAAATAGTTTTTGCCTTCCCTTGTAATAGAGAAGGGCAGACTAGGTCAGAGAATAAATCTAGACCAGGAAGCAGAAAAATAAACTTATAACCTTCCAGCTATGATACTTTGACTACTAGCCAGAGGTCCTGTGGTCCTGTAACAGGAATGAATGCCCTCTGCCAGTTTTGAGCCACAGAATTTTAAACGTAATGCCCAGAGATGACCAAGGAGGTTTTTGCACAGGGTCAGTGCACATTGTTGAAACCAAACATACATAAAATGTGGAATAGGTTGTTTCAATAGTATCTTACAGACTCTTAGTTCCCAGGGAAGCCTAAATCTGAACTCATACAGCTACCAGTGGTTTTACATTTGGAAGCCTCTGCATTAGGCATCTGGAGAACTCACTAATAGAGACAAAGACAACCTCCTGAACTAGGACCTCAAGCCTCTATGTGAATTGTCTTCCCTTTTTCTTAAGAAGGATATGATTCTCACAGATAAGAAAAACATGATATTAATTATGCATAAATATAGAACATTCATGATTTTGTGGGACTCTTCATATCATCATCAACCTTCTTAGTAATTATCAAGCACTTGCTATGTTCCATTTACTGTGCTAAGCTTGGTCACTACATTATCTCATTTAGGTCTCAATGCAGCTCTCTGGTGGGCCCTATTATCCCCATTTAATAGAAAAAAAAACTGAGGCCTAGAACTTAGGCCTAAATAGAAACTTATTCTAAGTTACTCAATTAACAAAGTCTAGAATTTTGTATTTAAGGCAATGTAACTCCAGAGCCCAGTTTTTCATAATCATTATCCTTTCCTCAAAAGCGCCTAGACCCAGCCTTGATAGAAACTATTTCCCTCAGATACAGAACTAATGCAGATGATTTCACCAAAAGATAGATTACGATGGTTTTATTTCTATTTTATAGTTAAGGAAGGGACATTGACAAACTCAAAACTTAGCAGCTAGGAATAAAATTCAGATCATCAAATTTCTCTTACAATATTTATTTGATTATTTTATCTTATCTTTCTGTGAAATTAATATATCACTTTTTCACATCTTTAGACATGACTTTTGTCATCGTATACCAAAATAATGTATTCATTGACCAATGTTAACCTCAAGATGTTTTTACATTTTATTTATTTATGTATTTATGACTCCTTTTTTGTTTTTACAACTTTTCTTTATATATGTTTATATTTTATTATTTTTAATTAGTTTATCATTGTATTACAATTGTCCCATTTTTTTGCCCATTGCTCTCTCCTAACCTGTCTACCTGATACCCTCTCTCCCATAATCAATACATATATTGGGTCATTTATTGTAATTTCTTGACTAATCTCTTACCCTTCTTTCCCTCTTTCTTCCCCTCCCCCTTTCTAGTCAATGTCTAGTCACTGTCTAGTCACTGTCACTCTATCCCTGTTTCCATGTCTCTGGCTCTATTTTGCTCTTTTGTTTTGTTCATCAGTTTCCTGTATTAGGTGAGATCGTATGGTATTTGTCTTTTCCTGCTTTGCTTTTTTCACTAAGCATAATACTCTCCAGTTTCACTCATGCTATAGAAAAATATAGAAGTCCCTTCTTTCTTTCTGCTACATACTATTCTACTGTGTAAATGTACCAGAGGTTTTTTATTCATTCATCTACTGATGGGCACTTAGGCTGTTTCCAGCACTTGGCTATTGTAAATAGTGCTGCTATGAACACAGGGGTGCATAGGTTCTTCTAAATTGATGTTCCAGGATTCTTCAGGTGTAATCCTAGCAGTGGAATTGCTGGATCAAAGGGCAGTTCCATTTTTAGTTTTTTGAGGAAATTCCACAGTTTTTCAAAATGGCTGTACCCATCTTCATTCCACCAACAGTGTGCTAGGGTTCACTTTCCTCCACATCCTTGCCAGTACTTGTTTGTTGATTTAATGATAACCATTCTAACAGGTGTGAGGTGGTATCTCATTGTGGTTTTAATTTGCATCTCTGATGGCTAGTTATATGGAGCATTCTTTTATATGCCTATGGGCCCTTTCTATGTTCTCCTCAGAGAAGTGTCTGCTCAGGTCCTTTGCCCCATTTTTCAATTGGCTTGTCTGACTTCTTGGTGTTGAGTTGTTTAAGTTCTTTATATACTTTGGAGATCAAAATTTTGTCTGAGGGCAGGTAGGGAGGAAGAAAGGGGGAGAAGCATCAATGTATGATTCCCTTTCACCTGCCTCCAGCTAAGGACCTTGCTGGAGACCAGACTCGCAACCTGGTTATGGGCCCTGACTGGGGAATCCAACCAGCAACCTCTGGGTTTGCAGGCTAGCACCAATCCACTGAGCCACACCAGCCAGGGCTGTCCTTTTTAATACTGGTGAATACTGGTGTATTTCTTATTAAGTTCCTTGTATTTTCCCTAGAGTTCTTTGTAGTTCCCCCGGAGTTGTTTGTAGTTTTCTTTGAGCAGGCTGAGCTCATTGAGCTTCCTATAATGGTGATTTTGAGTTCCATGTCTGATAATTTGCTTGCCACCATTTAGCTTTGCAGTCTTTCTGGGTATTCCCCCTTACTTTTCGATTGGGGGTTGTTTCTTTTATTCCCCACTTCAGATGACTCTTCTTGTTTGTTTCTATTTCTTAGCTTGCTCTGCTTTGACTCCCTGCCTTTGTGATAGGCGGTAGGTGTCCTGTGGGGTTCAGTGGTGCAGTCTCCTAGATTTTCTGAAGTTGATGCTCTTGGGATGCCCTTTTTGCCATTTATTTGTGCTGTCTGGGTGATGTGTTGCTCTTTGGTATGTCCTTCTCCACAACTATATTGAGAGTCACTGCCCATCATGTCTTGTGTACAGTTATTGAGCTGCTACTAAAACAGAACCACCAATCCAGGCAAAATGCCCACATTCTCAAAAATATCCTTCGCTCTCAATCACAATCTCAGCTGCAAATGAACCAGTATTAATAAGGATGTAAAGAGGTTAAGTATATTATAAGAAAGGAAAACCAAATGGATTTTCTAACTGAAATATAAATGATTTTTGAGAGGGGAATGGGAGGAACAATGAGAGTAGTGAGAAAAGGCAAGTTGATAAGAGAAAGAAAGCATAATTTTAATCTTATATAGAAAAAGGGGGAAGAATCAGAATGAAGCAATAAAGGGCAAGTGTACAGTATTAAGCCTAAAATGAAGTTATAATTATATATATTCTCAAGTCTAGATAATGTGAGAGAACAATCACCTAAAAAATAAGGAAGTTGAATGAGAAAAAAATATAAGAACCAAATTAGTGAAAAAGTTTCACCATGGCATGATCAACAACTTATGAGCTAAAATTATTATAGGTGTAATGAGAGTGCAAGGTAAAAAAGACATAAAGAGAAGCTTAAGATAGGTCTGGATGAAAGGGAAATGATTTTGAGATGATATAGAAAATACTAATGGACCAGGATAGAGGAAGAAGGAATACTAAGAGTGAGGGGTTAGAACCAGGCTAAGAAATGGAACGACTGAAATTGAAAATGAAAGAAGGAAATAGCTGGAGGGAGGTATAAATGGAGTAAGAGAGGGGGATGCTAAGATATAATATTTGAACTACAAGAAGAGTGATGATCTATAAATAAGTTTCCAAAGATGGTACAGCTACCTCCCTATCCACACTCAGTGGGCATAGATTGATCAAGGTGGAGAGAGAGAAAGTATATTTTATGAATAGGGAAAAGAATGTGTGGTGACTAATGATAAAAAATGGTTTTGAGAGCCTGAGGAGAGGAAAAGTAGAGTATGGATTTGAAATGAGTCATAGCAGGATTGAAAATAGAATTTAAAACAAAATTAAGAAGAGGAAATCAGGTGCTAAAATGGAGTGAGAGAATGGGGGGCAAAGAGGAGGTTTGAGACACATTATAGTATAAAAACTAGTTACTTAAATTATGCTAATTGTGAGGACAAGAAATAGATGTTGAAAGGATATGCTGAAGGCTAATAATTCATGTAGAAAAATGTGGTAGAATTGGTCTCTGTAGTATTTGGTTTTTATCACTTTCTTCCCTTCTGGTTTTGCCCCTGGTATCATCAGATCATTCCCCAATCTGAACCTAGGCATCCTGTTTGCAACTTGAAGCATTCTATTTTCTGTTTCTGTCTCTTTTAATTAACCAAGTCTCTGTAATCTGCAGTCAGGGTTAAGCACCTTAGAGCCAGGTCCAAGCAATTCCTGTGGGGAGGGCTATTGCTTCCCTTCAGGCTGATGTCACTTGGAGAGAAGCGGTCTGCATGAAAATGGCTACCATAGCCCAGGGAATGAGTCAGCGCTTGAGTCTTGTCTGCTGCTTCCTTGATTTGTTCTCCACCTCCCATGGCAGGTGGGTGTGAATGCAATCCTGTGCACCTTCCCCTGGCTGCTGCCCCTGTCTTTCAGAAGAGCCACTGTGCCTATGCTTAGACACATGCACTCAGGATCTGTGCCACACCTCCTGACTCTTCTCTGGTCCTGGAACACGCTCTGTCTCTGTGCTTCCCCTCTCCAAAACTCATACAATCTCTCAGTCAGGTCTAGTCACTGTGCTCCGGCTGCCTCCAACCATCTTATGCAAATGCACATAATCCCTCCCAGCTGTTCCTGGTAAGTGTGGCCTGGCAGGAGATCAGATCTTCAGTTTTTCAGATTCTGTACCAATTAGCTATACTCCTTGCACCTCTAGTTCCCAGTTGATGAGCTGGTCAAAAAGTGCCCCACACATTGCAGCCAGAAGTATGTGGCAGGGCAGCCCTGGTGACTCCCCCGAGAAACCATGGACCTTCAAGCCACAGGTTTTTGCCTGCTCCCACATTCCAGACCCTTTTCTTGCTGCAAATTTTACTCACTTGTGTTCTGTGCCTTGTCATCTGATTGTTCCAGAATGGGAGGAAATACTCAGGACTGCTAGCTACTCTGCCAGCATCTTTAGTATTTTTTAGTAAAGGGCCAACAATGGTGAAGTAAATGCCTCTTTCAGCTGTGCCTGGACACTATATAATATTTCTGCTATATTTTGCAATATATTAACAATAATGATGATGATAATATTAACTAATATTTATTGAAGACTTGCTGTATTCCAGGCTCTGTTTTAAGTACTTTAGTTGGATTAACTCAATCTCTAGAACTACTATACAAGGTAGGCACTATTATTATTTCCACTTTATAAAAGTTACTGGAGACTCAGAGAAATTAAGTGACTTAACAAAAGTCACCCAGCAGTTTTTGACTTGCAGTTTGGATAGTGGGACCATCCTTTTAATCACTTTACTACATAATGGATCAGGATAAAATAGTAAAACCCAAATTTAAGCCCCTGAAGCTCTCATATAGGTTATTTCCCTTCTAACACAACATTTCAAGTAAACTTTTGAAAAAATGTATTGATGTATTAGGAAAATATCTATATTTTTAGTTAATATTTTTGATAATTTTCCCTCCTTGCTTTGTACTTGTGCATTCCCTGCCACTGAGCATGAAATGATTTTTCTCTGGCTGTAACAATGTAAAGAGGAGGACACACTTGTTCAGAATTTATTCTGGTATATACCCAAAGTTATACACATATACAATGCATTATCTCTAGTGTTTTGACAGTGAAAAGCCTGTGTGTTGCATGATCTTTTTCCAAGTCATTTTTTCAGGTATATGTAATATTTAACTTGTTTTTTACTTACTCTCTAATCATTTTATATCACTCTCATGTTCTGTTATGATTTCCTAGCCTGTCCAAAATATACTATGGTAGGACTTTAAGACATCTCCTTTTGTGTCTGCACATAATCATAGCTTGATAAGAAGATAGGGGCAGATTAGGTAGCACTGGATCACCTTCATAAAAATGGTTAAAACTATCCTGGTTGTCCTGGGAATATAAGAAACATTTTTAAGTGGCTGTATCTTTTTTATCTGAACTCTATCAGTTAGAAAAAGGAAGTGAAGAGAAAGGCTACAGTTTTAGCACTTCCTCTTTATAGTATTTGAATGAGGCTTAAACATTAAAACAGAATATACAATAATGTTAGTGCTTTTAGAAACATTTTTGAAATGAGAGCTAAAGATTTTTGTTTGTTGAACTAAGAAGAACACTAGAAAATCCTCATTATTCACTATTTGTTGAGAACACTTATCATAGGAGTATAGAGTTCTTTATTCCATTTCTAAACAAAAGAATCCCTTTAATAAAACTTCAGAATGAAAATACAAATACATAGCTTGGGGTAACAAAAATTCATCTATATTACTAGTTACTTAAGTTAATAAAGGACTGATGCTAATGCAGTCAAGAATCTTCCTTTTTCTTGCCCCAATAATTTTAATTTCAGATGTTTGCCATTAGTTACATGGAATGAATTGGGAGCACTAATGGATGGTTCTGAAAATTTATTCATTCACTTGTATAACTCTTCATTTATCCAACATATTTGTTGGGTACCTACCATATGCTAGACATCACATTAGGAACTGAGAATAGAAAGTGGCTAAAATAAACATATTTCCTTCTTCTCATAGAGTGAGGTAGATAAGTCAGCAGCTTCTGTTCAATACTCCAGGAAGGAGATATCTCAATTAAAATATCTAAACAGATCTTACTTAGAATCAACAGTACTTGTATCAAGTAAAGGGCAGGAGACATAACCCTGTTTTAAACCATATGTAGGCATTAATATATTTGCAAAGGAAAATGTCTAACCTAAATAATATCAGTTAATATTTTTACAGTATTTAATAGGTGACAGTAATCTCACATATAATATTTTCATATCATAGCACACATAGAGAATGATAACATGGTACTGTAATGTGACTAGATTAACTGCTCTGAGTGCTTGGGATTCTCCAGATATATGACTGATTTAGGGCTAAGGTACAAATCATTGCATCTATTCTTTAATATATCAGAGTGCTATGGCCCATTTGTTTGGAAACTTTGATCTACAGCGTGTGGTTGAACAATAGGCAATAACTTTGCATCTCCTTATTTCATGTGCTTCTTATTAATTTTGAAAAACTAAGCTTCTAAGGTTATAATTTAACATCATTGTTTCAGATATAAAGTATTAAATTCAGAGAGCAACTGTCATGTCAAAATAATATGATGTTAGAGCAACCATAATTTCTGGACTGCGTGCAGGGTGAACTGCTAAGGAAATTGCGGACTTTAATAACATCCCTTTATGTACAGTTTACAACGTGAAGAAAGTGTATGATACTGATCCTGATGTTGCCACTCCAACAAGGAAAATGCATAAGATATGCAAGGATCGCACAAGGTCAGATATTATACACAGAATCCAGGAGATCCTCAATGAAGATCCAGGATGTTTACCTTAATGTTTTGAGAGAAGCAGTTGTACCATGGATGAAGCAAGTTGCAAATGGATGTTATTTTATCTTCCAACAAGATGGTGCACCAGCACATAATAGCAAAAAAGGTGCAAGAATTTTTCAGTGTCAATATTCCTGAATTCTGATCAGAGAAAATCTGGCTGCCTAGTTCACCAGATGTAAATCCTTTAGACTATTATGTATGCAGCATTTGTGAGAGAGAAGTTAATAAAAAAATTTCATTTTAATAAAGAGGCTGTTAAAGCTAATATTGAAAACATGATGATGTCCATGGATAAAGAAAAGTTCATTAAAGCGTGCTCAAGATTCTGAACTTGAATTGAGTCTATTATTGCAGCAAATGGAGACTTTTTTTAAACAAATAAAAAATAATAACTATGTTTTTATATTTACATATAAGAATGAATTTGTTTCAAAATATAACACTTTTGTGGTATGTTATTTTAGTAAAATTTTGCCGATTGATCATGTCCACCCTATACATTTTATATCAAGTGTAATATGATTATTTACATAAAGGTGGCTGTCAGTCTTGGTTGTTCTAGGAATGCAAGGGATTCTTAAAAGGTTGTTATAGCTCCTCTATATGAACTCTATCAGTTAGTGAAATGAGGTGAAGGTAGTTATTGGTGGCTGTTATTATCCTTTTTATAGATAAGGAAACTGAAATAGCTTCCAGAGGGTCACTTAGCTAACACATGAACAGTGAGAAGGTTCATATCCTGAACTTTCAACTTCTAATATGTGTCCTTTCTGTAACACCAACCTGATTTCTCTGCTATATTCATCTTATGTACTTAACACAGCCTTATCATTGGTATAAATAGAATGTTCTCTCAAAACTGTTATTTTGAAAATAACATCTGATTTTCTCTTAAAGCAGGGATCCCCAACCTTCAGGCCATGGACTGGTACCAGTCTAGGACTGTTAGGAATCAGGCTTGAATGTAATGCACTTGAGTCATCCTGAAACCATCCTTCACCCGCTTAGTCCATGGAAAAATTGTCTTCAATGAAACAGGTTCCTGATGACAAAAAGGTTGTAAGACCACTGTTCTAAAGAACTCCTAAGTGTTCAAAGCAACTAAAATGAACCAGAAATTAAGATTTTCTTCAAGAACCAACAGGAACTAAATGGAAGGAGTTATAAGGGACCATAGATCCCACCTAGTACAATTTATTTCTCTCATATATGAGAAAACCAAAACCCAAAGCGATTTGCTTAAATCTAACAAAAACTGTTATCTCCTTTCTATTTTGACATTTATTGAGTTTTCAGAAGGCTTGGAGACCAGTTAAAAGAAATGAATGTATACATTTATGTGTATATATTTAATTTTTAAAAATAATTTATTTATTAGTTTTAGAGAGAGAGGTAGGGAGAGAGGCAGAGAGGGAGAAAGACATCAATGTATGGTTGCCTTTCACCTGTCTCCAGCCACAGACCTGGCTGGAGATTTGGCTTGCAACCTGGTGTGTATATATTTTAAAACTATGATAATTCTATACTTTTCTCTGTGACAACATACTCTACATATTACTTAGTTATTTTTATATATGCATACATACTATCAAGCTATGATCATTAGCACCAATTCAAATACAGCAGGAATCCCCAATTTGAAAGGTGCGGTGAAAAATTAAACAGCTTATTTGTGATACAGCATGGCTATGAGGACAGCATATCTGTGAGAATGGCTGAATAGTGTTACAGCTCAATCATTAAGGAAAATGATGGTGGAACAGCATGGCTGTGAGGTAGCCCTGAGGTGAGGACAGCTCTGCTCTGGTCTGCTTCACCTGCTCCACTTCTATCTGCTCTGCTCTGCACCTATACTGGCCTGCTCTGTCTGCTCTGTTCTAGCAAGATGTCTTTGGCATTTCAGCTCCAACCGAGGAAACACAGTCTTCAGTCTTCAGAATAAAGGGAAAACTGACTTATATAGACAAAAGTCCCCAACAATGGTCCCTGATTGGTCTGTACTCATGAAAATAAGAACTCCAGGATTCTTTGGGAATAGTCCTAGCAGTGAAATCACTGGGTCATAAGGCAGTTCTTTTCTTAATTTTTTGAGGAAATTCCATACTGTCTTCCATAGTGGCTGCACCAGTCTGCATTCCCACCAGCAATGGACCAGGGTTCCCTTTTCTACACATCCTCACCAGCACTTGTTTGTTGATGTGTTGATGATTGTCATTCTGACAGGTGTGAGGTGGTATCTCATTGTAATTTTAATTTACATCTCTCTGATGGCTAGTGATGTTGAGCATTTTTTCAAGAAGAACCTATGCAACCCTATGCTCTTAACAGCAATATTTACAGTAGTCAAGTGCTGGAAACAACCTATGTGCCCTTCAGTGGCTGAATGGATCAAAAAACTTTGGTACATTTATACAATGGAGCTCTATACAGCAGAAAGAAAGAGAGAAGTCCTACCTTTATGATAGCATGGATGGCACTGGAGACTATCATGCTTAGTAAGATGACCCAGGCAGCAAAAATTAAATGATCACATGTTCTCACATAATACAGGAGACTAAGGAACAAACAAACAAGCAAAGAAAGAGATCAGAACCAGAGACATGCATACAGGGAACACACTTTCAGTGTATAGAGGGGAGGGTGTGGTGGTGGTGGAGAAGGAGGTGAGGAGGGGAAAAGTTTAATCAAGGAACTAGCATCTACGACCCATGGACACAACACGTGGGATTGACTGTTGAGGGGATAAGAAGGGTTGGGAAGGGGAGAGCAGAGAGGGAAAAATGAAATGAATGAAATAAAACAACAACAAAAAATAATAATTTTTTTTAAAAAAGAAAGAACTACAAATCCTCACAGTTTGACTGGTCCAAAGGGTACACTCAGAAAAGAGACACTGAGGGGAAGATGGAGACAGAGTAGAGAGCAGTGCTGATGGTGTTCTCGAGTACCAAAGCAGCTAGAGGACAAGATAGGGAGCGTGAGACGTCTTCAGGACCCAAGGAATTGGAATGGGCAGCATCTGGACACAGGGGAGCACAGCCCAGAGGCAGAGGAGGCCAGCAGGACAGTAGGTGAGGCATTCCGACCGACCAGCTGGCAGGCCTAGGTAGACTCTGGGCAGGGGTGGCTCTGCCCAGAGGGGTGCTTTTGACCAAGGCCAGCTCCTGTCTCCCTGGCGACTGGAAGTCTCAACAGTGAAGTGCAGGCGGCGAGGGCAAACACCGTAGGGAACTCGGAATTGAACTCTTGCAGGGGAGGGACTGTGTGAGAGACTCACTCCAGCAACAGGGAGAGGAGGCTCCGAGCAGGGCTAGAGGAGGAGGAGGAGAAGGGTCCTGCGGGAAGCCGGAGCAGAGGAGCAGGAAGTGCACTGCCCTGGGCAGCAAGAGGGCCCAAAACGGTGCTGCTGGGCCACCGGGGAAACAGCAGCTAGAAGCACCTGTGAGGGGGGAGGCCCAGCCCTGCGCAACCACACAGACCCCCAGGCTCCACAGAAACTCCAAACGGCAGCGAGCAGGAGAACCCGCGAGCCCGTGAACTGGTAGGGGGACAACTGATCCGCCATTGCCGGAGACAAAGGCTGCACCACCCACGCCTGGGAGGGGCTCATCACAGAGGCTGCATAAAGAGCTCCGTGGAGAGCTCGTTGGCTTGGGGGAGTGGTGCCCACTCCAGAAGGGCAGGACAGTGTAGGCGGACCTGACAGTGTTGACTGACAGGGGTGGCCTCCTCCCGGAACTGCAGGACGGGGCCAGTCGTCACAGGGACCAGTGAAGTTGCGGGATGCCCTGCAGAAGTGCTGGGTGCTCATCATGGGCAGGAGTGGGAGGGGGCACCCTGCAGGCTCCAGAACACTGATGTTTTCACTCATCATGTTAGGAAAATTTTCTATCATGACTTTTTTGAACAGGTTTTCCATTCCTTGTTTCTCTTCTCCTACTGGTATCCCTATGATATGGATGTTGTCACATTTCATGTTGTCCTGCAGCTCTCTTAACCCCTCTTTATTCTTGTTCAGACTTTTTTTATTCTTTTGTAATGTGTTGGAGTATTTGTCTACATTATCCTCCAATTGGCTGATCTGGTCCTTTGCTTCTTCTAGCCTACTGTTGATCCCTTCTACTGGATTCCTCAATTCAGAAATTGTATTCTTCATTTCCTCCTGTCACTTGTTGATAGTTTCTATGTCCTTTTTCATGTGGTTATAGCTCTTAGTAAGTTCCTTGTAACTTCCCTGGAGTTCTTTGTAGTTCTCCTGGAGTTGTTTATAGTTTTTTTTTGATGTGGCTGAGCTCATTGAGCTTCTCTATCATCATTCTTTTGAATTCCATATCTGATAGTTTGTTTGCCTCTGTTTCATATAGTAATCTTTCTGGGGACTCTTCCTTTCATTTTGGTGATGGAGTGATTTCCCTCCCCCTCCATTTTGGGTGTCTGTTGTTGCTTGCTTTTTATTTTGTTGTTTTTTCCTTTGGTTAACCTACTTTGTTTCCTTGCCTTAGTTGATAACCCTTCTGTGTTAGAAGATTTGTGGAGTTCAATGTTGCAGTCTCCCAGATTTTCTCCACTTGTTGTTTTCGGTGTGTCCTTTATTTGGGCTGTCTGGTTGTATTCTGGACCTGTGGCCTTTTAGCAGGAAAAAAAGGAGAAGAAAGAAATAAAAAGGAAAAAAGAAATAAAAACAATAATAATAATAAGAAAGGGTTTAGATGGCTATTCACCCTTAACAATCCCTGATTGTTCCAAATGGAGCCAGGAACTGAGGGCTTTTAGCCGAAAACAACAACAACAACAAAAAAAACAAATATATATATATATATATATATATATATATATATATATATGAATATGATAAGCAAAAAGGGCTTAGGTGGCTGTTCACCCTTAATGATCCCTGATTGGTCCAGGTGGAGCCAGGACCTCTGGGCTTATGTCAGAGAGAGAGGAAAAAAAAAGGGAAAATTTCACAATACAAAAAAAAAAAAAAACCAGTATTAATAAAGACAGGATGTAGGTGTCTGTTCACCCTTTATGATCTCGGTTTGGTCCAGGTGGAGCCAGGACCTGTGGGCTTTATCAGGAAGAAAATAAAGGGAAAAAAAAAGGGGGGGGGATCACAAGACAAAGAAAAAACAATATTAATAAAGAGAGGGTTTTGGTGTCTGTTCACCCTTTATGATCTCTGATTGGACCAGGTGGAGCCAGGACTTGTGGGCTTTAACAGGAAGAAAAGAATAAAGAAAGGGTTTAGGTGGCTGGCTAAGGGAGGAATACTTAGATTGAGGACTGGGAATGTGTTGTAGCCAGAGAGTGAGTAGACTTTAAATCAAGAGTAGGGGGAGGGTCTTGGGTATTTAGGTAGATTGAAATAGGGGGGGATTAAGAATATATGAGAAGTAACTTTTGAAAAGGATATGTTGGGGATTAATAGTTCATATAGCTCTCAGTATAACTCAGGTGCTTGAGATTAGCAGCAATCCATTTCCTGAGGCTGCCTCTTTTTCTTGGTCAGGTGTCTGCAGTCTATAGTCTAGCTGGTCTTGGAGTGGCAGGGCCTCTAATTGTCACAGTCATGGCTGATGCTGAGTGTCAGCCCCCAAGTAGGCTGGGCCTTCAGTAGCCTAGCTGGGTTTTAGGGCTGCCCGTATTCTGGAGCCTGCAGGGTGTCCCCTCCAACTCCTGGTGGAGGTTCTTGCCTGTGATGGGCACCTGGCACCCCTGCAGGGCAGCCTGCAACCTCGCTGGTTCCTGTGATGACTGGCCCCGCCCCCGCAGCTCCCGGAGGAGGCAGCACCCTGTCATCGAACAGTGCTCTGGTTCTGGCAACACTGCCCAGGTTCCCCGGGTGAGAGCCAAACTTCCAAGCCAACCAGCTCTCCCAGGAGTCCTTTACATGGCCTCTGTGATGTGCCTCTCCCAGGCATCTGTGGCATTTGTCTCGGGCAATGGGCGGGTCAGTTGCCCCAGCTACTAGTTCCCGGCCTGCAGTTTGGAGTTTCCACTGGAGCCTGGGGGCCTGTGTGGGTTCACAGAGCTAGGCCTCCCCCCTTGCAGGGGCTTTAAACAGCTGTTTCCCAGGTGGCCCAGCAGCCCCGTTTTGGGCCCTCTCGCTGCCCTGGCTGGTGCACTTCCCTGCTCCCCCGCTCCTGCTCCCTGCAGGACTATTCTCCTCCACCTCTAGCCCTGTGAAGAGCTTCCTCTCCCTGTTGCAGGAGGGAGTCTCTCACACAGTCCCTCCCCTGCAGGAGTTAAATTCCTAGTTTCCTATGGTGTTTGCCCTTGCTGCCCACACTTCACTGTTTAGATTTCTAGTCTCCATGGAGCCTGGAGCTGCTTCAGTTAAATGCGAGCCTCTGGGTAGAGTCGCCTGTGCCCAGAGCCGACCTCAGCCCGCAGGCAAGTTGGTAAGTCCTGAGCCCCCTCACCTGCTCTCCTGCAGGTCTCCACTGCCTCTGGGCTGTGCTCCCCTGAGTCCAGATGCTGACCGCTCCAATTCTTAGGGACATGAAGATGTCTCTTGCTCCCTATCCTGTCCTCTAGCTGCTCTGGTACTTGAGAACACCATCAGCACTGCTCTCTACTCTGTCGCCATCTTTCATCCTTTTTTTTTTAAATCACAGTGTTGCAGAAAATACATTCATGACATATGAGATAGGAATGTTCTCTGTCAATCCTAATATTCAATCTTGCTTTGGAGGTTCTATCTAATACACTAACATAATTAAATATGTTCTTTACATGTTGTAATAAACAAAATATTCATATTATATAAATGTATACCAAGATAATCCAAGAGACTCAACAAGAAAAAAAATTAGAACTATTGATATAATTTAATAAGGTAGCTAAAAACATACAAACTATTCTAAAGCTTTTGTTTTTGCTAGCACTAACAGTTAGACATAAACTTAAAAAATCAAATTATTCCATTTATAGTAGGGAAAGAATATAAAGTATTTTGTAATACATTTAGCAAAATTAGGGGTCCTACATAAAATAATTTTATTGACATAAAATGTGGTCTAAATTAGTGGAGAATGTGTTTCTATATGGAAAGATCTCATAGAATATAAAAATTATGCCTTCCCAACTTTATATAAATAATGAAGCTGGTGTACCAGAATATTATTTTTTTGAGTTATATAACATGATAAACATGAAGTTTATATGGTTGAGTGAATGTACTGGAATTACCAATAAAATATTGGGAAAATACATTTATTGGAGGGGACTTATTCTACCTGATACTAAAACAAGATAGCAGCAATTAAAATAGTTTAGTGACAGGAAAAAAAAAGAAGAAGGAAGAAAAAGAAAAAAAGATAAAGAAAAGAGTTTAATCAGGCAAAAAAATAAAAAAGAAAGAAAGAAAAAGATAAATTGGGTGAGTAAAATAGAGAAACCAAAAACAGATACAAATGGGTATGTATGACAACTTAGTATATGATAAGGTAACATTTCATTTTAATGTGTATCCAGACTGAATAATAGCTTAGTTAAATTCAATGTGCACATAACTTACTATCCATTTGGGAAAATAATTATATCTCTGACTCATACCATATTTAAGAAATATTCCAGGTGAATGGTAAGAATTTAGTTTCATTTACTAAAAGTATAGTTTAGAAATGACCATTTCTACATGCTGTTACTCATTTCATTGAAGTAAGCTTCCAAAGTTCAAAACTTTACATTGATTTATGTAGCTTACAAGGGGAAAACAAATCCATTGAAGATCTCATAATACCACCACCAAAATGACCAATATTTTGTTGCTAAAACGAAAGTGTTTGACAAAATGTGTATAAATATATATTTTTCAATGTATGGTTGCCTTTCACCTGCCTCCAGCTACAGACCTGGCTGGAGACCTGGCTTACAACCTGGTTATATGTCCTGGCTTGGAAGCTAACCAGCAACCTTTGGGTTTGCAGGCCGGCATCTTATCCAGTCTGCTGCCAGCCAGGGTTTGTGTGCACATATTGAATCTTCTTTGCAATTGTCATGATATTAACATGTGCCTTTTTTTGTAACCTTAAAATTGCACTCATCCTTAAAATTTTAGTATCATAAATATAATTTTCAACTATACATTTTTCCAGAAGGAATGAGCTTCATGTAAAACCCATGAAGTCTTCAGTTTGGTGTGACCAAGAATCACACTCAGTGGTGCATGATTAAGACCATTTATCCTTGCCCCAACCCTTATCTAGGAATGGGAGAAGGGTTCTTTAATATTTGTAAATTATAAAGAATATGGGTTAGTATGGGCAGAATGAGTATTTGATGTATGTAAGAATCACTGGTCTTTGAGCCTGGGGACCTGGATTCTGGTCCCCATTCCACCATTAATATAGATAAGTAATTAGAACATCATTGGGCCTCAATTTCCTCACATGTAAATAAATGTTATAATGTCTGCCATATATCCCAAATATGTTATTAAAATCTTATGAACTAAGTTCTGATTTGATATTTACTGCTGCTATGGAAATAAAAATGTTGCATGGGAAGCTAGAAATATAGTTGTCCTAAAACATCTCATATTCTAATTGGAAAAAAAATTTAAAGATTTTATTTATTATTTCCAGAGAGAGAGAAAGGGAGAGAGGCAGAGAGGGAGAGAAACATCAATGGATGGTTGCCTGTCATCTGCCTCCAGCTACGGACCTGGCTGGAGACCTGGCTTGCAACCTGGTTATGTGCCCTGACTGGGAATTGAACCAGCAAACTTTGGGTTCACAGGCCAGCACAGGCTGAAGCCATATCCACTGTGCCACCAGCCAGGGCTAATTGGAAATTTAATATTGAATTTTACGTAATTTATTCTACACAATCTACACATATAATTTTTTCCATTTTACTTACACAATGTGATGTGTTCTGTATACACCACAATCAAGGTATAGAACATTTCAATTACTCCAAGATTTTTCATATCCCTTTATATTTAATTCCTTTCCCTCAGTCCCAGTCCTCCATAAAAACTCAGCTATTTTTTGTTCCAGTAATTTTACATTTTCCAAAATGTCATGTAAATTGAATTGCATGACACATGGCCTTCTGTGCCTTTCTCCTTTTACTTAGTAAGAAAGCATTTGAGGTTGTCTGTGTTCATTGCTTTTGTTCTGAGTAGGAATCCAATATTCCACTGTAGAAATGGACTGTTATTTAACCATTCACCTTTTCATGACCTTTTGGATCGCTGCTGATTTTTGGTGATTAGGGATAAAGATCTAATAAGGTTTCTGAAAATGATGTTTTGTCAACTTTCATAATATTTTTATGTATGCTTTTTCTTAATTTAATAAGAGTTAGTTGTTATTCTTTCCTAAATTGTTATAAGAACCCAGGCTTAGAAGGGACTATTAAGGGATAAAAATCAATTGAAGCAAATTAAAACCTCTTGAACAATGTCTTTTTCTACAGTTTAACCATCTTCTGTGTATCAATTTGAATGATTTTTCAGAAATACACACGTGACCATAGGATGCCACTATTTTAAACAATTTAATAAGTCCATAAAACCATTGAATGTATAGACTCTTTTTGTTTATAGGGTCTGACTTTGTGCCATGCATGCTCATTCGCTATCTAATTCAACTCTTAGAACTAATGAGACATCTATAAGCCATACATTGGCAGAGCTGGGACTTTAACCCTGATAATGGGTAAATAATTCAGATTAGAGTTTATGGTTTAGTATCTGGTGTAAGCCTACTTAGTTATACTCTCAACAGAGTAAAAATATTTATAATTTGTTGTCTATTCAATGCTTTTATACATTTGGGTGCTTCTATAAATGTTCTTCCCTTTGTTCTGTATATTCTGCCTGCCTAACTTCCATATATTATTTAATACTCAGCTTAGATGTATATAGTAGAAGCCTACCTGCACACCAAACTTCCCTGTTCATGCCAAGTCTGCTGTAGTCTTGGATATTCCAGCATTAGGACTACTTCAAATATTTCTTCTGTTCCTTTCTCTCTCTCATCTTCTGGTATTCTCATTGCATTTATGTTACCTCTTTTGTATTTCTCCTGCAGTTTTAGATACTATGTTTTGTTTCCATTCCTTTTTATTTTGGTTTTCATTTTAGGAGGTTTCTATTGACATACTTTCAAGCTCACTGGTTCTTTCCTTAGTCACATCCAGTCTATTAATGTGCTTTAACAGATATGTTTGTGCTGCAGTGTTTTGATTTCTAAAAATTCCCTTTTGATTCTGTAAAAGTTTTCATCTCTCTTTTGTTCATGTTTTTAAAAATTTTATTGTTGTTGTATTACACCCATCCCTTTTTTGCTCCCCTCTGTCCCCCTCCCCACTCTCTTTTGTTCTTAAATGTTGTCCAGGCTCTGGCTGGTGGCACAGTGGATAAGGCACCAGCCTGTGAAACCAAAGGTTGCTTGTCTCAATTCGCCAGTCAGGGCACATGACCAGGTTGTAAGCCAGGTCTCCAATCAGGTCTGTAGCTGGAGGCAGGTGAAAGGCAACCATACATAAATGTCTCTCTCCCTCTGTGCCTCTCTCCCATGCCCTGTCTCTAAAAATAATTTTAAAAAATTATTGTATAAAAATTTTGTTCATTATTTCAGATCCATTAACATATTAATCATACTAATTTTATTTTTTTTCTTAAATACCTTTTTTTTTTTAATTTTGCTATTACAGTTGTCCCAATTTTCCCTCCTTTGCCCTCTTCCACCCAATATCCTATTTCCTCAGGCAATGTCCCTCTTAGTTCATGTCCATATTTCATGCATATAAGTTCTTTGGCTTCTCCATTTCCTTTATTCTTCTTAACACCCCCTTGTCTATTCTGTAACCACCAATGTGTACTTTTTTATTTCCTTTCACATCCAGACAATTCACCATTTAATCACTGTCTTCTGTCAGCTTCTCAAATCATATTAATACAAAGTTTTCTTTTCATTATTTCAAAATGCCTATGGTAATTCATTTGTTTAAAGAATACTCTTTTAAGTAATATAAATTGCAATATTGCCAAACACATGCAAAAATATATTTACACATATGCATATTTTTATACATATTTAAAGTACATACTGGATTTTGAAGAGTTAATACAAAAAATTTAAAATATGCCAATAGCTTATATAATTATTACATGTTAAATGATTATATTTTAAGCCCTGGCTGGTGGCACAGTGGATAAGGCACCAGCCTGCAAAAGCAAAGGTCGCTGGTTTGATTCCCAGCCAGGGCAACATAACAAGGTTGCAAGCTAGGTCTCCAGCCAGGTCTGTAGCTGGATGCAGGTGAAAGTCAAACATACATTGATATTTCTCTCCCTCTCTTCCTCGCTCCTCTTCCCTCTCTCTGAAAAATAATAAATAGAGTCTTTAATACATTTTTAAATGACAGTATTTTATATATATTTTAGCAAATTAAGCAGTGTTTTTCTTCTTTAATACTTATTTTACACTGGAATGCTATTTTTCTGAAATATATCACAGAACTGGTATTTTGCAGAACTCACTTTTGTGAAAGTTGTCCTAGAGACAGTGCCAAACCAATAGTAAAAAATGATTTTGATTTTTGAGTCAGATCCTCCCCATTCCAATAATATAACTCAAATTTATTTTAAGCTACTGGAACTGCAACTTATTCTTTTTGGAGTTTTCCATCTTAAATAGTAGATTTATTTATTTATTTATTTAGGCTGTGCACAGGTCTTACTTCTTTAAATACCATCTGTTTTTCCTCTACATGTGTTTTACAATTTGAAGCCATCAGAAATAATGGCACTTGCAGTGTTCAGCCAGTTCCCAGAGTAGAAATTATTATGCCTACTAAGTTGATGTAAAAAATAAAAATCCCTAGGATTTAAATAATTTTCTAGAATAGTATTCTAGCTATTTTTTGAACTTGTGGTTGACTTCCTATGTGGTCCTAAACTAACCCCCAAACTATTTAAGAGTCTGTTAAGGTAAAGATTAGGTATGTTCACATTTCAATCATTAAGTTTACTATAGCATTCATTCCTTTTCCCAAACATCCCCAGTTTGGGGGCCTTCATAACTATAAATGTATATTTCTATGATCTAGTTGAAAGAAATCTCATCTAATTTACATGCTAATATGAGAATAAATATTGCCTATGTACATTAATCATATAGTTTAGTAGTTTGCAACTTCCATCCAAATTGGTCTTCATTCTCAGCATCTTTTCTAACCTGAAGATTGACTAGTATTACAACACACCAATGACCAGTTGGGTGCTATTTAAAACATAAATTGCTAACAAAATCTATATATTACATACCCACAAATACATATTTTGTAACAGAACCTCACAACACTAAGACAGTAAGTCACAGAAGACTAATTCAAGAAGCAGAAACAAACAAGAGCCACCTAAAATGGGGAGACAAAAATAAACCCTTAGCAAATGGAAAGGAGGAATCCTCAGGAAGAGTGCAAAATGAAATAGAGGCAGGCACCCTATAAGACATGGAATTCAAAATAATGATGATAGGGAAGCTCAATGAGCTAAGCAAGCTCAAAATAAACTATAAACAACTCCAGGGGAATTGTGAAGAACTTCTGGGAACTACAAAGAACTCCAGGGAAGCTACAAGGGACTTACTGAGAACTACACCAGCATAAATATAGACATGGAAACCATCAATAAGAACCAGGAGGAAATGAAGAATACAATTTCTGAATTGAAGAACACAGTAGAAAGAATCAACAACAGGCTAGAGGAAGCAGAGGAGGACAACAATCTGGAGGACAATGTAGAAAAATATGCCAAGACAGTGCAACAGAATGAAAAAAGGCTGAATAAGAATGAAGAGAGATTAAGATAGCTGTAGGACAACATGAAACATAATAACATCCATATCATAGGGATAACAGAAGAAGAGGAGGAGCAAGGGATAGAAAACCTGTTCAAACAAGTAATGAGAGAAAACTTCTCTATCTTGAGGAGAGAAAAAGTCATGCAAACTCAGGAAGCAGAGAGGGCCCCAATGAAAATGAACCCAAAGAGGCCCACTCTAAGACACATGATAATTAAAATGGCAAATTTTGAAGACAAGGACAGAATCCTAGAAGCAGCAAGAGAAAGAGCTCATAACATACAAGAGGGCTTCCATAAGGTTTTCAGCTGATTTCTCAATAGAAACACAAGCCAGAATGGAATGGCAAAAAATATTTCAAGCAATGAAAAACCAAGGCCTGCAACCAAGAATACTCTACCCAGCAAGGCTCTCATTCAAAATGGAAGGTGAAATAAGGAGCTTCCCAGACAAAAAAAGTCTAAAATAATACATCTCCACTAAACCAGCATTGCAAGAGATGCTAAAGGGTCTGCTTTAAGAAGATGAAGAAAGAGAGAGACAGACAGGAATACTGGTACAAAGGGAAAAAGAGATAATGAATAAGTACTTATCAGTAATAACCTTAAAGGTATATAGATTAAATGTGCCTATCAAAAGACATAGGGTAGCTGAATGGATAAGAAACAATTTTAACTTATGAATGCTTAAAATGATTTTGTTATAAATAGATTTTACTAAATAAGGTATAATTTTGCATAATCATACTAATTTTAAATACCTATACTGGTAATTTCAATTTTTCTATCACATCTGAGTCTAGTCTGATGCTTTCTCTCTCTTAAAATTGCACTTTTCCACCTGGCTAGTGACTCATTGAATAGCTGCCAGCCCGTGAACCCAAATGTCACTAGTTTGATTCCCTAGTCAGGGCACATAACCAGGCTTCCAGGTTTTAAGCCAAGTTTCCAGCCAGGTCAGTAGCTGGAGGCAGGTGAAAGGCAACCATACATTGATGTTTCTCTTCCTTTATTCCTCCCTCACAGCCCTTCTCTCTAAAAAGAATCAATAACATCTTTTTACAAATGATATTTTTGTGTGCATATGTCTTGTAAGTTTTGTTCAAAGTCATGCATGGAAAAGAGGAAAATAAGGCTTTTGTGTAAGGATGTTACATTTGTACTTTTAACAACTGCAGGATACTGACCACCAAAATCAGTACTATGAAGGCAGAAAGTTGTAGAAATGGGGCTGAGAAAAAGAAGAGCTTTATGGAGTAAGTTATCTTAGGCATTTTGTGTAGAGATAGAAATGAGAAGGATAAAACTGATATCTAGTTTACAATCATACTCCTATTACTTCCATCTTGAGTAAAGTTCAGGATCCCTGTAGATGCTTAGGCAGATGCCTAGATGCTCTCTGGAGTGGTTCAGTCCTTGGTAGAAAGGCAATAAATTGAGTTGGAGGGGTGTTAGGTTTTTGAACAAAGTTGCTTAGAGGACCAGAGGTTATATCATTGGCTTATGCTTGCACAGGTGTTTTGTATATGAATTTCAGTATCAGAATACATATTTAAATACATCTTTCTGGCGTTCTTGCCATGAGAAATGAGTCATGTAACTTGAATAGCACTGAAGTATCCATGACCAACAAATAAAACTGATTAAAAAACAACTGCAGATGTGATCATGATATATCTAGGAAATGGGCTATGAATACAATCGTGACTAGTTCAAGGTGGAAACTCAGAGATCCAAATTTGGCTGGCAACAGGTTACTTTAAGGGGCTTGATTAACAGATGTTTCTCTTGAACATTCTGGGCTCCCAACCCAGTAATTCCTAGCAAGTCATATCTGATGCTCAGGAAGAATGGGAGGGAGGGAAGGAAGCTGGGCTTTAATGACTGACATTATTTTGACTGATCAAGGAAGTCCTACAACAAATGCTCTATGAGTGGGCATTCAGGCCATGAAGTGGAGATGTTTATTGAACTTAGGCATTACCAGCAAGACTGGCCCTCTGCAAAAATTTCAAGTTTATGATATTTAGTTTAATGGTCTCGGGGGCATTAAGTAATAGAGGAAATACACACTGAAGACAATATGGATCTGCTCACATTTGAGGCTTTGATGGTTTCTTCTTGCCTCAGATAAACAACCATCTTGATACTTGACCAATATGTTTTTTTGTTTGTTTGTTTGTTTGTTTTGTTTTGTTTTGTTTTTTTTACCTAACAGTCCATCAGAATTAAATTAAATAGGTCTGGGAAATGAGGTATCACAATGTTGTGTGCCCACTAGGAAAGAGATGATGGCACAATTGGAGCCAGGAAAGAAGCAGTGACAGTATGAAGTCCAGCAGACCATAGTTTAAGAAAGGGATGCTGCAAATAATGGAATAAATAGCTTGGAAAACTTTTGAGATTCTATATAGGTACCCTGATATAGTAGAATAGCCAATGAAATAACATTGCGAAAGATGGGTTGGTGGGGAACAAGATGGTCACCTATAAAGCTTTTTAAAACAATGTAGTTCCTCTATCCACTTGCTAGGATTAGTGTTGTATTAATGTATAGCCACTTAGAGGCTATACATTTTTGATTGGTCAAAGTAGTGTTCCTGGGGGATGGTTAATCAATTAGTGAAGATTTTTTTTTTTTTTTTATTTAATAGGTTCATTAGTGCTAATTTTCACAAACAGAGTTGGAGGTTTGGAAGGAATGTAATTCAGGATTGTGAAAGTTTAAGGATGGAAAACATTCTATGTAGTGGATGACCACAAGTGTAATAAGTAAACCCTGTGGGCCTCTAAATTGTGGCTGCTCACATGGTAGCATATATTATCTCCATATGCAGCATAAGAAACGGACTTAAAGGAGTTAAGCAAACATGCCCAAGATTACAGAACTTGGGTGAAACCCAGATTTTGACCTAGAGTTGTCATGTTTTGAAGCAAAGTTGCCTTTTCATTATATAACATTGTCTGAAGAAGGATGGAGTTGACCTGAAGATTACATTTTTCTATGTCACAGTTAAAAAGCAAACAAGCAAGCCTCTATTGGCTACAAAGAATCTTTTATGTCTAGATGACAATTTGGAAAGTACTTAGTACCATCTTAATCTATCCCAGAGAACATGTAAAGATTATAGGTTATTCTTCATCAGGAGTTATTTTCTAATTTCTATACATGCTTTAGACTTTACTCCCTAGAGAAAACCCAAAGCAGTGTATAGAGAAAACAAAAATGGCTACAGCTAATTGCATATGAACTTTCCCTGCAAAATGACGTTAGAAAACAATGCCATTTGTCTTTGATTAAAATGAGTATATGAGCTCATTTGTCTACCCTCACCACCACTATGTGAAAGTAAAGCAGCTTAGTTTCCATTTTCCTTTCCTCTCAAAATGCTCAGAGGGACTACATTTTTGTTTAATGACCTTCAAAATTATTCTTTAGAAATGTGAGGCTAGCAGAGTTGGAAGCAATGCGAAAATAATTGTGGATTATTATTGTATGACGATAGCGGCAGCTGGGCTATATTTTTTCTCTCTGCTCATACTTTCTCCTTCATTTTCCCAGAAACTTTATATCCCAAGGTTTAACTCAGAAGCAAATCTCATATAGGTGATAAACCTTGCTAGACATGGCATGTAATATAATTTCAGACAGACCCTTAACTGTTCTTTGGAAACACCCTAGGGAATGAAGCAGTTTCATATCTAGATCTCCTAGATAGTATTACATTTACGTACTCTTTGACAATATGTGTGGATAGCTTTATTGGATATAAAACAAGCATATCTTTTAAATATACCTGTGAATTTAAGTGTCAGTTTTTGTGTTTTCTTTGTCAGAATTCCTGCTATCATAAAAGAAAACATTTGTTACAATAAAAAACAATAATAAATGGGTATGCACTCTCCCAAATCATTTACACACATGCACAAAGACACACACATGCAGACACACTTGCAGGTCTGGGAATTGAATATCAGCATTGATTCCATCTTTACATAAATTTCAAAGGTGTGGGTGAAGAGAAGTAAAGAAGATATTTTGTTTTTATACCATAGTTTGGAAAGTGGAAAGTGCTCTCAACTGTTATTCATATAGTCTATCTCACAATTAATTTATTATTATTATTAATCCTTAACCAAGGATATGGTTATTGATTTTAGAGAGGGAGGAGGAAGGGGTAGGCAGGAAGTGGGTAGGGGAAAGAGAGAGAGAAACATTGATGTGAGAAAGAAATAATCAGTTTCCTCCTGCATACTCCCAACATGGGAATCAAACTCACAACTTAAGCATATGCCATGATTGGGGATGGAACCTGTAAGTTTTTGGTGTAATGGACGATGCTAAAACCAACTGAGCCACCCAGTCAGGTCATTTTTTATTACTTTAAGTGAGAGATTCAGGATTTTTATGATAACACACTTGCTTCGATTATTCAGCACTCCCTCACCACTATCCCCTACACCTCCATTGATGTTTGTACAGCTTTTGGTTGCCACTTTGGTTGAACATTTGAGATGAATGGCAAACAAACTGGAATAATATCTAAAAATCAGTGTGAGAAAATTCCCAAAAGTCACCTGACTTAATGTTCTTACATATCTGACTATTGCTATATCCTTCCACTCTGGAAAGTTAAACATTCTTTTCTAGGGAAGTTCAATCTCAATAGCAAGACTCCTTCACATTCCCATCAGGAGAGTAGAAAAATTGACTTCAAAACCCAAATCTTATTCTCTGGTTATATATTGGGAAATCAAAAAATGGATAGATAATATCCTCATTCTGTTACAAAAACAGAATGTGACCTCATTTTACCTAGCTATGTTTCTAGCGAACTCTTTAAGCACAATTTTCTAGATCCCTGACTTTGTCATCCAAATGGATCTCTCTGCTATGTGGAGGGAGACTCTGGAATATTAGTGTAAATTTTCACTATATGAAGTAATTAATTAAACCATTGTAGATATCATTACTAATGTAAAAGCCTATTAAAAAATTTTAATAGATCTCCAAGATGGTGACAGAGTAGAGAGCAGTGCTGATGGTGTTCTTGAGTACCAAAGCAGCTAGAGGACAGGATAAGGAGCTTGAGACGTCTTCAGGACCCTAGGGATTGGAACGGGCAGCATCTGGACACAGGGGAGCAGAGCCCAGAGGCAGAGGAGGCCAGCAGGACAGTAGGTGAGGCATTCCTGACCGACCGGCTGGTGGGCCGAGGTCGGCTCTGGGCAGGGGAGGCTCTGCCCAGATGCGGCTCTGCCCAGAGGGGCGCCTTTGACTGGGGCCAGTTCCGGGCTCCCTGGTGACTGGAAGTCTCAGAGAAGTGCGGGCAGCGAGGGCGAACGCTGTAGGGAACCCAGAATTGAACTCTTGCAGGGGAGGGACTGTGTGAGAAACTCACTCTGGCAATGAGGAGAGGAGGCTCCACGCGCATGCGCGTGGAACTAGAGGCGGAGGAGAAGAGTCCTGAGGGAACCCGGAGCGGGGGAGCGGGAAGTGCACCCGAGGGCCCGCTAGAGCGCCGAAAAACGGAGCTGCTGGGCCACCAGGGAAACAGCAGCTAGAAGCCCCTGCGAGGGGGCAGGCCCAGCCCTGTGCAACCACACAGGCCCCCAGGCTCTGCAGGAAACTCCAAGCGGCAAGCCAGCAAGCCGGAACTAGTGGCGGGGGTAACTGACCCGCCATTGCCAGAGACAAAGGCCACACTGCCCACGCCTGGGAGGGGCTCGTCACAGAGGCCTCTTAAAGGACTCCCCAGAGAGCTGATTGGCTTGGGGGCATGGTGCCCGCCCCGGAAGGGCGGGACAGTGTAGGCAGACCCCAGACAGTGTTGACTGACATGCACGGCCCCCACCCGGAACTGTGGGGGTGGGGCCAGTTGTCACAGGGACCAACAAAATTGTGGGCTGCCCTGCAGAAGTGCTGGGTGCGTGTCCTGGGCAGGAACCTCCGCCAGGATGGGGAGGGGGCTCCTTGCGGGCTCCAGAACACCGGTAGCCCTAAAAACCAGCCAGGCTGCTGAAGGCCCAGCCTACCTGGGGGTGGACACTCAGAATCAGCCCTACTGTGACAATCAGAGGCCCTGCCACGTGCCAAGACTGGCTAGAATATAGACTATATACTGTAAAGTCCTGACCAAGAAAAAGAGGCAGCCTCAGGAAAGGGATTGCTGCCAATCTCAAGCACCTGAACTATACCGAGGGCAATATGAACTATTAAGCCCCAACATATACTTTGCAAAAGTTACTCCTCACATATTCTTAATACCCCCCATACCTCAATCCACCTAAATACCCAAGACCCTCACCTACTCTCAAATTAAAGTCTATTCACTCTGTGGCTATAATGCATTCCCAGTCCTCAATCTAAGTATTCCTCCCTTCTCCAGCCTTTCTAAACCCATTCTTTATTCTTTTCTTCCTTCCTCTTTTTTTTTTTTTTTTT
>PVIW01012923.1:0-29769 GCA_004026585.1 Noctilio leporinus | reverse complement strand
GTCTTTTACCTCCTTAGTTAAGTTGATTCCTAGGTACTTTATTTTTCTTGTTGCTATGGTAAATGGGATTTGTTTTTTCACTTCTATTTCTGTTGTTTCATTATTGGTATACAAAAATGCTTTTGATTTCTGGATATTGACTTTATACCCAGCTATTTTGCTAAATTTGCTTATTAGGTTGAGTAAGTTTTTGGTGGAGACCATCGGGTTTTGTATGTACACTATCATATCATCTGCAAATAATGACAGTTTGACTTCCTCCTTTCCAATTTGGATACCTTTGATTCCTTTTTCTTCTCTGATGGCTATAGCTAGAACTTCCAAGACAATGTTGAATAGAAGTGGAGAAAGTGGGCAGCCTTGTCTTATTCCTGATCTTAGGGGGAAAGCTTTCAGTTTTTGTCCATTAAGTATGATGTTGGCTTCAGGTTTCTCATAGATGGCCTTTATGATGTTGAGGTATGCTCCCTCTATTCCCATCTTGCTGAGGGTTTTTATCATAAATGGTTGCTGTACTTTATCAAATGCTTTTTCAGCATCTATTGATATGATCATATGGTTTTTACCTTTCAATTTGTTGATGTGGTGTATTACATTTATTGAGTTACGAATGTTGTATCATCCTTGCATCCCTGGAATGAAACCCACTTGATCATGGTGTATGATCTTTGTAATATACTGCTGAATCTGTACTTTAGTCTTAAAATGCAGGTCATTCAACACCCTTTGTTCTTCTCACCATATTGTAATGATTCAAAGCTAGAGCTCCAAAGATAACCACCTTGGTGAAAATTCTAGCCCTACCAGCTCTATTATTTACCATCTGTGTGATCTTGGACAAGTTAATTAATTCTTCTGTGCCTGAGTTTCTGAAAACAAGGATTATAGTATCTACATTTGTTGTTGTAATTAAAGGCATTAATACATGAAAGCACTTTAAAAGAGTGTCTGGTACACACAGAGGAAGTTCCCTCTAAGAATTAGCTGTTATTATTATCCTGCTGACCCTTGCCTGATCAAGAAGGGATAAGGTTTTAAAATTACTATTGAACCTAGTTCTTCCTCTCCAAACCAGAATGGGCTGTTTGGGATGTATTCTAGGAATAGAATCACCATTTCTTAATGAATGATGGTATACCAGGGTGTAGAAGGGAATAGAATAAAGAATAATGGGCACATTTGGGGGCTTTATGGATCTACCAAAACCAAAAATAATGATCTCAAACACTTGTGACCTAAGAAGATATTGACTACTTTACATCAAAAGGGCCTTTCATAAAAGAGATGTAGCAAGCATGTAGGTAAAAAGACCTTTGCAAGATCTCATTGAATATATCACCCTTGTGCTCTAGTTACATGATCTTCAAAGCTAGTTTGTTCACCACCAGAGAACAAGCAAGAAAAGAAGCCAGAGCCAAGAGCACTATTGTCAAAGTGACAAAATTGGAGTTCCCTTATCTCTATAGTGGTATGCACAAAATGTCTCTTCTGTTTTAATGTTATCTTTTCTACAATAGTGGAATGGACTTCCTAGAATCAGTCCCTGGTCACTTGTGTGTTGCTCTGTCCAAGCATCCATCTTTCCATCCATTTCACAAATATTGTCTAGGGTCCATTGTATGTCAAGCACTGTGCCAGCCATCGGTGCCATACAAGTCAGACCATGTCTCACCTGTTGTCCAGATCACAGTGGGTAGGAGAGGGATGCCAGCACACAAGTAAATAGAGCATAAGTGCTAGGCACAAAACCAACCAGGGTAGCCCTGGCTGGTGGAACAGTGGATAAGGCACCAGCCTGCAAACCCAAAGGTATCTGGTTTGATTGCCCAGCCAGGACACATAACTAGGTTGCAAGCCAGGTCTCCAGCCAGATCTGTGGCTAGAGGCAGGTGAAAGGCATCCATATGTTGATGTTTCTCTCCCTCTCTGCCTCTCTCCCTTCCTCTCTCTCTCTGGAAATAAAAAATAAAATCTTAAAAAAAAAAAAAATGCAACTAGGGTAATGTGACAAGAGCTGTTATACATAGTATAACAGCTGTTATGCATAGTATAACTATGCAACCATAGTTATATAACTAGTCAGAAGGGCTCTCTCTAGGGAGGTGA
The DNA here is from genome assembly GCA_004026585.1 of Noctilio leporinus. Taxonomy (NCBI): domain Eukaryota; kingdom Metazoa; phylum Chordata; class Mammalia; order Chiroptera; family Noctilionidae; genus Noctilio; species Noctilio leporinus. The sequence continues at coordinate 27,663 of PVIW01012923.1, read as the reverse complement.
CACCTGAGCTGAATTATGAGAAAAGACCAGTCAGATGAACAGTGGGAAAGGAACTTGGAATGATGAATGACAAGGACAAAGACTTTAGGACAGGAATGTTCCAGTTGTCGATGAGGAATAGAGAGAAGACCAGTGTTGGCCAGAGAATGGTAGGATAGGGGAGAGCGATGAAAGTTGAGTTCAGACACAGGGCAGCAGTCAAGCAGGGACCATCTTATAGGCAGTGGTAAGGAGTCTGGGTTTTATTCCAAGTGTAATGAAAGATAGTTCAGCATTTTAAGCAGGAGAGTGAACCTGATCTGCTTTTTTTTTTTTTTTTTTTTTTTTAGTTACTCTGGCTGCCCTATGGAAGATAAGGGGACAAGAATAGAAGCAGCAATCTAGGCAAGAGGGAATGTTCCAGGAAAGATGGAGAGAGGAAGACAGTGGGATATGTGTAGAGATAGAATCACCACTTAATGAATGATTGGGTGTCAGGGTATGGGAGACAGAAAGACTAAGAGTAACATACAGTTTTGGGCTTGAGCATCTAGATGTGAGTTGGGGGGCTTTACAAAAATCAGAACAAGGAAAGAATGGGTTTGGGGAGATCAAACACTCTTTGGATGTGCTAAATTTGAGAGGCTAAATAGTATAGGATACAATTGCTAGCAACTAAGGAAGGGAGTGATAACATCAGACATTGGCTAGAATTCAAGCAGCAAGGCATGCGCAGATGGACTGCCACCTTGATCCATGGACCGGTTTCAGTAATGGGAAGGACTTGCATTCAGATGAAAATACCATCCAGATATTGGAGAAAAGAGAAGAATAAATAACATGCCCCTTTTCTTTTAACTTTTTCTGGGATAACTTTTTTTTTCTCTGAAGTTGGAACCAAGGCCATTACTCTAATTACAAAGCCTCATTAGGTAAATGACAGAATGGATATGACATCTTTTCTGGAGTTTATAATAGCACATGCCACATCTCTGTGAGTGAGTGTGCACGTGTGTGCGCACACATACATGTGGAGCATTTGACAACACCATATGGACTACCATACCCTCCACTTGGTAAGTCGTTCTATCACCAAGTTTTTTCTGTTCAGTTTTCTAGTCTCTTATATAAGCAAATTTATCCATCCATTCATTCCTTTCTTTTTTTAATTTGTCAGTTGAATATAATTTCCTTCTGTGTGCTAGCCATTAGGCTACTGAGATACTAGGAATACAGAGATGAAGAAGATACACTTTCCCATGCAAGGAAATTAGAACCTCTATAAGGTCATAATCTGTAGCAGGGAAAAGAGATAATGATCAACCATTATAACTTGACCTATGTGGTACTCAGAGGAGAATCATCTAGTTCACCCTGAGGGCCATTGAGGAAGACTTGAAAGAGGTGACTAGACCCAAGGCTAAAGGGATGTGTTACAGTTCTCCTGCTGAGTGAAGATGGGAAGAGCAGCCAGTCACAAGGAATAGCTTATACCCAGGGCTGATAGGGGCAGAAATATAAAAAGACCTGTTAAGAGGGCCTAAGAGACTATGACCCAAAGTTGCAAACTATTTGTAGGTTGGCCAATCAATCAGAAACTGTTGAGGATAACGTTCTTCCTGATTTCCTCTGAGTTCCATCCCTTATGCAGCCTTCTAAGTTTAGTTTATTGGTGAGCATCATCTTACTTGATCCTCAGAGCTCTCTGAAAAAGCTATTTCCTTCTCTGTTTCATACATGAACAAGCTGAGCTTCCCTTGTTGTAAAATGTAAGCCAGTCTTCTCTGTTCTGACGTAACGTCTCCTCTTAATGTATACAACTATGAGGAGAACTGCTCTCAGGTAGAAAGGAACTAGACTAGAACCTGAGTTTTGTCTTAGCTCCTCTACTAAAAGTATGATTTTGAAAAAGTTTGCGGCTTCAATTTCTTCATCTGGAATAAAAAGTAGAGTTGTGTTGGGTTAGAGCTCTCTACATCCTATTCTAATTCTACTACTATGCAATTTGTAAACTACTCAACATGCCATGAAATAGATGCTTCAAAATCATCATATATTCCCAAAGGATACGCCATTGAATTGTTAACTTAATATTTGCCCCATGACCCTGGCTGGTATAGCTCAGTGGATTGGTGCTGGCCTGCGAACCCAAAGGTCACTGGTTCGATTCTCCAGCCAGGGCACATAACCAGGTTGCAAGCCAGGTTTCCAGCCAGGTCCTTAGCTGGAGGCAGGTGAAAGGCAACCATACATTGGTGCTTCTCTCCCTTTCTTCCTTCCTCCCTGCCCTTCTCTCTGAAAATAATAAATAGAATTTTTACAATATATATTTGACCCAAATAAGCAAACACTAATGTAGGTGTCACTGTTTGTCAGACACCATGCTACTTAAGCCATTACCTTAAATCTTATTGAGGGTAATCTTCCCACAGTCTTGTGAGATAGATATTTTCCTAATTTTGCAACAAAGAAGAATTCAAGAGATGGGTAAAGTAGTCAAATTCCATTTACATAGAAACCGAACTCTTGGTAGGGTTGTTTGCAAGGGAGCTGGCTTCAGTCCTGTGAGTGGCATTACTACAGTGAAAATGGTACAGGCTCTGTGAAAATGCTCAGCACGGTACCCATGATGCCACTCTCTCCATGCACTGACCTGAAGTTTCCCTTACTTCACTGCTACAGCTCAGAGAAGGGACAGTGTCTCAGCCTTCAGAAAACTGGCCCAGTGCCTTGCTCATAGTGGGCATTCAGGAAAGTTTGTTAATGATTCATTGGCTGCCTTGAGAACTGAATCCGGGAAAGAAGTGGATAAGGGAATGAATGCCTAAACATGTAAAATCTGCATTCCTCCAGAGAAGAAAAGGGAAAACATTTTGCACAGAAGGGCTGTCAGCGCAGCCGGCGAAGACCTCCTGACTATTTTTTCCTTTGCTGTGGCATCTCACCATGTGTGGTTTCCTCTGATTTGCGCCATGCTCAGCCTGAGCCTCCACTCCTCTCACATGATTTCCACCTGACCCAATATTTCCTGTTACCTTTTGGCAGCCATCTGGACCGCAGGACCAGACACACCAGCAAAGAGAGATGTGGCTCTCTGAGAAGGTCCCTTGCCCTCGTCCCCGAGAGTGTACTGAGCTCTTGTCATCCTGCTAAGGGAAATCAACCGCACATGACTGCGATTCTAATTCACCCCCTTTTCGAAGTACTGAACTGATGCCAAATCTTGTTAGGAGTTTTTGGAAAAGCCTTGCATGTTGGCTAATGTGGAACTAGAATAATAGATTTTCTTTTTTGAGAAGGGATAAAGGCAGAGATATTTAAAAACAAGTAATTACAAGTGTAGGGAAATTATTTCCCCTTGGCTTCTGGTTTTCTCTGGACATTTATACCTGGGAAGGTACGTCTGTTCCATGGACAGATTTCTCACCCCCTGCCCTTGCTTTCTTGTCAAATGGCAGATCTTCGGGATGAGGTCATGGGTTGGGACTGGGATCTAGAACTCAGAAAACTTCTGAGTGTGTAAAAGCATGCAGAGTGAGAAGCAGCAGCTCATTGGCAAAAATGGCATTTTCAGAGCTTCTTAATTCCCATCACTGGCCTCATTTGGCTATCCCCAGAAGCATAGCTGTGTCATCATCTCTCCCTATTTATGATCACTATCCATGATCCTCATGACCACTGTCAGCATCAAGTCCTGACACCAGTGCTGCCACCACCTCAGACTATCCCCTGCTTCCAGCTTCCCTGACCCCTCAAGATCGAGTTGAGCCCCATGTGTCTGATAATGAAGACAACAGTCGCAGTGATCACTGGCATGAATCGCTTCACTACTCTGAACCAGGCACTGCATACCAAAGGCTTTGTAGGAATGATCTCAGCACCACTTTAGATAATTGTTTGTATTTTTTTCCATCTCCCACATGTGATATAAGAGCAGGGACAGCGCCTTCGCAGAGTTGCTCAGTAAATACACACGGAGTGAATGAGTGGCTAGTTCGCACAGGCTTATGATAGCCATCACCCCAAACACAGGCATTATCATTTTTCAGGCACTACAGTCATCTCCTTCCCTGTGTCCCTGTCACTAGGATGAAGCTTACTTAGCTATTAGTGTCTTACTGCACCATCATCAGCCTGCAAACTGCACCACCAACCCCATCCTTACAGATATCTGCAGGAAGATAATGGATGTGTTTTAGAATACCTGGGTGTGAAACATGGAGTTGCCAGCTGAGTTTTAAAATGGGTGTAAGGGATGGAAAAGAAGAAGAGCAGAGGAAGAAGGGCATGGGGTTGGTGAAATAATGGGCTGACTCTGGGAAGAGTCCAGCCTTTCCTATGTTAAAGGTGGGGGAAACATGTAGGAACAGGAACTGCCTGGACCCAGCGTCTGCTCTGCATGAACCATGTTGCACCATCAGCTTCTCCTCCAGAGGACACCATCCTGTCCCAGAACCAGGGCTTCCCAAGCTTTCACAATGGTCTGAAACCAACCCAGCCAGGAATTTCATGGCTGTAAAACTTCTATTTTCCTCCCTATTTCCCTAGTTCTTCCTTCTCTCCCTCTTCTTTGCTTCCTTTCTCCTTGTGTTTGCCTCTCTCCTTCTCTCCCTCACGTTCTTTTCTGCAGTTTTGGGAAAGGAACTGATATCCACGGAGATTTCACTCGACCAGAAGCTGAGCTCATTCTTTTTATTATGTTTTATTTAATTTTATTGTTGTTGTATTACATCCATCCCCTTTTTGCTCCCCTCTGTCCTCTTCCCTACCCACCCACTCCCTCCAAAAGTCAATCCCACATGTTGTCCATGTCCATAGTTCTTCCATACTAGGTTCTTGTCTAAACTGCTCTCCTTCTTTGCCTCTTCCTCCCCCCTCCCCGCTGCCCACTGAAAGCCTATTCACTGTATTCATATATCTGGTTCTGTTTTGCTTGTTGTTGGTTTTGTTCATGATTGTCCTATAATGGGTGAGATCATATGGTATTTGTCCTTCACTGATTGGTTTATTTCACTAAGCATAATACTTTCTAGTTCCATCCATGTTGTTGCAAAGGTTAGGAGTTCCTTCTTTCTTTCTGCTGTGTAGTATTCCATTGTGTAAACGTACCAAAGTTTTTTGATTCAATCATCCACTAATGGGCACTTAGGCTGTTTTCAGCACTTGACTATCATAAGAAGTGCTGCTATGAACAGAGAGTACATAGGTTCTTATGAATTGGTGTTTCAGGATTCTTCGGGTATAGTCCTAGTAGTGTAGAATTGCTCGATCAAAAGACATTTCCATTTTTAGTTTTTTGAGGAAACTCCATACGGTTTTCCATAGTGGCTACACCAGCCTGCATCCCCACCAACAGTGCACGAGGGTTCCCTTTGCCCCACATCCTTGCCAGGTTCATTCTTTTTTAAAAAAATATTTTATTCATCATTTTCAGAGAGAAGGGCAGGTAGAATGGAAGAAAGGGAGAGAAACATCAATGTATGGTTGCCTTTTACCTGCCTCTAACTAGGGACCTGGCTGGAGACCTGGCTTGCAACCTGGTTACGTGTCCTGGCTGGGAATCAAACCAGCAACCTTTGGGTTCGCAGGCCAGCACTCACTCTTTTTATATACATCCTCTCATTGTTTTCTCTCAGCAAGCCCATGCTGTAAGCTTTGTTACTCCTATTTTTGCAGGGGAAGAAAACTAAGGTTCAGAGTAAGGAGGGTATTTGCCCAAGGTAATGCCAATAATGAAGCAGCAGTTTGATCTAACAGCTACCATCTCTGACATCTCCCCATGCCCCTACCCTGCATCTCCTAAAAACATCAAATCTTTCACTTTAATTTTTTTTAAGGGGAGACTACATGCCTTCATTTATTTATTTATTTTTAAAATGTATGTATTTTTAAAGAGAGGGGAAGGGAGTGAAAAAGATGGGGAGAGAAATGTCAGTGCGTGTTGGCTGGGCAGCAACCCAGGGAGGTGCCCTGACTCGGAATTGAACTAGCAACCAGTTGGTTTGCAGGCCGGCACTCAACCCACTGAGCCATGCCGGCTGAGGCACATTTCTCACTGTAAAGTACTTTCAGGTGAAAGCAAATTCATTTTCTGGATATTACAAGTTGGAAAACTCAAACTCCAGAGTCGGATTGCTTAGTCACAGCTGTCCTCTCTGTATTCATGTTGGCCTGTTCAGGTCAGCCCAGAGCCCTGGCCGCTGTCCAAGGGGCAGCCTCTCTGAACACTGGAATAATACACCAGCAAGTCCCTTTCATTGCCCGTCCCCATCTTGACCGTCCCTTTGCATTTAAAAAAAGACAGTTTCAAGGACCTGTTTAGCTTTTAGGAAGGCTTAGTTGTAGATATTATATTGCCAAGGAATTTACGGAAATAATTAGACTTCCATACAATTCAAAGGGAAGGTGTAGCTTTCATGGGAAAATCTAAGCATTTCCCTCCACCTTCTAACCTGCTGGACAACCTTCGAGACCCTCCTGAAATGGTAGGTGGAGGAAGGAGGGCCACCGGCTGCTAAAATGAGGCCCAACTCGGAGTAATAGCAATTTTTCAATTATTATAGGGACAAATCCTCAAAGCAGCACCAAGTCCTCTCTTACATCAAAGCTTTGCATCCATCCAAAGCATCGAGCCCAACCTCAGCAGGCCAGCAGTTTGTTGGAATGGTGATGAAGCTTCCTGGAGTTCCACTTGAAACATGAACCTTAACTCCTTTAAAAAGCCCCACAAATATCTGGCTCTGGTCTGGCCTACACAATGGAAAAAAAGCTTTCACATCCAGAAGAAAGCTTCTATTTTGGCAAAATACTATGAATTTGATTTCATAGTATTGTGTAGAGATAGCAAAGAATTCAGCCCTTCCCATAGAACCTTTCCGATCAATGCAACAGTCTTCAAAAGACTGGAAGAGTTGATACAAGGAAGAAATATGTCTAGTATTTAGAAAACACCTAGTCAACTGGAAGAGTTTTTTTAAATATGTAATCTAGAGCTCACTTATTCAATACAGTAGCCACTAGTCACCTGTGACTATTTAAATTGATTTACTTATAACTAAATAAAACTTTTAAAGGATTTCATCAGTTACTCTAGCCATCCAATAGTCACAGTGCAGCTACTGGCCACCATATTGGACAGTGCAGATGTAGAACTCGGTATCATTACAGAAAGGCCTATTCGACAGTTCTGCTCTTGGAGAAAATCATTTGTTCACATCATGGTTTCTGCTCCCCAATCTCAACTCCTTCTCTCCACCCTCCTTGCTTCTTCAATTGTGAAGCAGGTTTTCCTGTTTCACTGCTAAGAAGTAGGAAAGTGGCTGTTTACTCTTGGCTAAAGGTGATAGAAAGCATACACTCCTAGATAACCCAGAGGGAATTAGTCTTCATTAGCATGTGTCTGGTTAAATCATTCACCCAGGAAATGCACATGCATTCAAATGCCTGGAATCACTAGGTGTCTTAATGGTACCCACCTTGGTGCAGTTACAAATCACTTAAGTTAATCCATTTCTCCTGAGCTTTCTAAATGGATAATTAAATTCATTCTTTTGCAACATCAGCCTGAGTTGAGTTGAGATGTAGAAGCTGTGTGTTCTCTCTGTTCCCCTCCTCTCCATCCCACCCCCAAGTGAGAAGACATCCTGGCTGGCTCTCAGCTTCAGGAGAGCTGGGGCGTATATTATTCATCTCTGGAGCTCCAGTGCCCAGCCAGGACACAGCATGCAGAAAGCGCCCAGCGAATGTTTGTTGAGGAAATTAATTAATCAATTGCCTAATCAATCAAGATGCCTTCAGTTTTCCCAGTAGGATTTTCACTAATTATTCCTGCAGAGTTCATTCCCCCCGCATAGTGATTAGCAAATCTGGCAGCGCATTAGAATTACCAGGGGAGCTTTTAAATCCTGCTGATGTCAGGGTCCCACCCTAGAAAAGAGATCCCAAATCTCTGATGGCGGGGCTCAGGCATCGGTGGTTTTGTAAAAGCTCCCAGAAGGCTTGCATGGTGCAGCCCAGGGTGGGAACCACCACAGGTTTCTGATTTGGGAGCCATGAGTCAGTGTTCATCTGTTTCGTCCATCCCAAATCCTACCTCATCCACTGTCGTCACCTTTGCTGCAAGAGTGACATGAATTTAGTCTTCATCGTTACTGTGCTCGCTGTGGGACGGTCCTATCCCCACTGCTCCGGAAAGCGATTATGGGAAGATAAAGTTCCCTGAGGGAGCTTTATTTTAATGTCTTAATGACAACACAGGCCAGAACTGTGTTGAAACAGAACAGGAGATGCCTTTCCTCTGAGTCCTCTCTGGAAATTTCAGTTGCGAGTGAAATTTGATGTCACGTTGACTTTTTGTTTTTTAAAGAAGAGTACCTATATGGAAAATAGATCTATAAGGGAAAAAAAAAAAAAGACTTGGGGGATAAAAAGAACTAAAACTCTAGCAGTAATTGTAGATCATTGTGGGGGGACTAGGGAATGGCATCCTGCCTCTGCCTGTGGGAATCAATGGGAAAACAGTGTACAAGCTGGAAGGATCTCCGAGCTGGCTGGAGGCTTGCCCTGCACAGGAGGAAGGAGTGCGGGGTGGTGATGATTGAGCCAGCGTGAACCCAGGAAGGGGGCCACAGTGCCAGGGGCAGAAGGTATGGATGGGAGGAAGATGGTCAGGCAAGACAGTCGCCAGAATGGAGATAAGAGGGACAAGGTGGGCTTAAGAGCAGATGAAGGGGTTCGGAACTAGGGACAAGAAGTGTTGGGGATCCTCTGATGCAGAGTCTAGCCTGTGCTCTCAAGTAGGAATGGTTTCTAAAGAGGGGTTTCTAGCAAGATTTTTGTTTCTTCTTCCTCATTCTTATTCCCAGTGTTATATAATAATGGTTTTCTAGCATTACAAATGTTGTCTGCATTGCAAAAATGAGCCAAAAGAGATAGGCTGAAAGGATACTAACAATAGGTACTATTTATTGAGCACCTACTCTGTGCCAAACACCAGACAAAACTTTGCACCCACATTTCAGTGCATCCTCTCCGGTGATGTCATCATCATCAACCCCACTTTAGAACATGAAAAAACTGAGGCTAATTGACTTGCCCAGAGACCCGTGGCACAGCCATGACTCGATCTACATCTGTGTGACTCCATGGAGATTATTTTGCCTGCCCAGACCAAGCTCCATCTGGATTTGTGGCATCACCTCGTCTCACCCCAGCTCCACCCCTCACCAAAGGCCCCGCTCTTCTGTCACCAGGAAAGTGACAGGCTCACACCGATGCTGGTTATCCTCACGCATTTTCATTATGTGGTGGGGGTTTTTATGAGACTCAACCACAGGCTGTTTTTCAAATTTATTTAATTCATCCATCATGCTCTGAAGCCATTTGCTTTTTTATATTGGACAGATGTAATGAGATTTTGGACACTAAAAAATGTTTTTATTAAAAGTTATGACCCAGAGCTACTTGATAGGGACTGTGCCATAAATCCCTAGAAGTGTGCGAATTTATAAAGGATGTAGCGACATACCCTTAACCTTTCAGGCCACTCTGTAGATTACAGGATCACTTAAACTAATATTGTCTCACCCCCTCTCCCCACCTCTGGCCAAGTCATCATAATAATAATTTATGTGCTTATCTGATGTGGAGGTTTGTCCTCTCCTCATCACAATTGACTCTTGGTGAGCCAGTGCCTGGCGGAAGCAGGTGGATGCAGACAGAATTCTCGGGTAGGTGGCCTGAAGGCCCTGCCATGGTGGCATCTTGGTGCTCTGGCTCTGCTCTGAAGCCTTGTATCTGGGGCTGAGTGACATCAAGTTTTGGTTGCTGTAGACAAGGCAAGAGTGATTTCTGACACGTGTGTCTCATGAGGTTATTGGGTGACAGTTTCTCCGTTCCCCTTTTGCCAACAGGTAGCTCTCCTAAAAATTAGGAAATGATACAATCACTTCTGCTTATGCATAATAACTCATTTTATTATCAATGTTGTCAGATTTACATTACTGTTATACTGCTTGGAAATCATCCAAAGCATAATTAGCTTGCAATATGAAGCAAAACATAGTCATATATCTAGATAGATAGATAGTATCTATTATCTATAGAAAACGTTATTGTTGTGACTTTGTTAGAGTAACAGTTATTAAGTTGAGCCCTGGGGTGTCAGATGATGGGCCACAGTTCAACAAAGACCGCAGAAGAACTGGAATAGAGAAGTTTATTATTCACAGGTGCTGGGGGCAGGCCCATGTAGGGAGGTCAAGGCAGGGTGCAGGAGAGAGAGTGGCAGGACCCAAGGCAGGAGCCTTTATTAGGACCCATGGGTGAAGTGCCTAGAGTTCCTGGCATTTCAAACCAAAGCCTGGACTGGGCAATTCAAACCAAAAAATAGAAGCAGGGTTTGTGAGACTCGGAGGGGTCTTATCTAAGGGGCAGTGAGGGGAAGGAAGGCCCTCGGAGGTCAGGGAGACTGCTCACCCTGAGAGTCACGTCAGAACTGAAGCTCTTACCTATGACAAGCCTCGTTGGAGGGCTTGGTGTCAGTTTGTGTCCCCTGCAGGCCACACAAAATGGATGCTGAGACAGCAATATATTGGAGCAGTTTAGCACAACTCACAACAATTTTAAGCAAAACAACTAAAAATAAATAAATAAAACAATTAGACCTGGTCGACAGCTGGCTGCTTTTAAAGCATGCGTTCATTCATATATTTGGGGGCACTACTATGTGTCAGATCCTCCTGGGGATTCACACGTAAATGCAGCCTGGTCCCTGCTTCGGAAAACTCACCATGGGACCAGCACAAATGATGTGCTTTTATTCTCAGAGGAGGATTTTCAACTCAGAAGATCAAGGAAAGCTTCGTGGAGGAGGTGGCCTTTAAGCTAGGTCTGAGAAACTGGGTGAGCTTTGTGCTGGCAAGGATGAAGGGAAGAGCATTTCAGCCTGCACAAAGTCACTTATAAAACTAGCTGTTTACAGGCTAAAGACTTAAACTTGGCTAAAGCAGATAACATTTTTTTTTTCTCTTAAAAATCTCAAGAGTAAACATGGTGCTATTTGCTGTCCATGTTAAGACTGGCCAGGCAACGTCTGCAATTTCAGGAAGATGAACTTGAAACCTACAAATTTACCGTTGGTATATTTCCTAATCAGGCCCGTATTTGACCACCTGCTTATGCTGGGAACACATTCCAGGGTTTTCACAGTATGCTGGCAGCAGCTCCCACCCACTGAGGCCATAGGAACCTAAACCATAGATACCATCATCATAAAACTCATTAATCCATTGCCATTTGTGTGTCATTCACTTCATCCTCATTCATCACCCCTTCCACTTTCAGAATGGCCATCCGATGGAGGATTTTGAGGAACGGTTTGCTGCCGCCACCCCGGTAAGGAGAGGGCCCTGTCTGGAAGAATGTTTTGTGTCATTGCTCCATCATTCATTTCATGCTCATAAGTCTTGCCTTGTGGTTCCAGAACAGAAACCTGCCCGTGGACTTTGATGAGATTTTGGAGGCCACAGAGGTAAGGCCTCCAGGCTGCTGTTAATCCAGGGTGATTCTGGTCATTCTCATGCACGCTCTCCTCTGTCCTAATGTTCACCGGAAGCCTGGGGTGGGGGGGCGTGTGATAGTCACCTAGTAACAGTGTGCGTGTGTGTGTGTGTGTGTGTGTGTGTGAAAGGAGGTTATGTTGGAGAGGAAATGACAGTCCTTCATTTCATTCAAGAAATATTTTTCAAGCTCCTAACATGTCCCAGGCATTCTGATAAATGTCTAGAGATGTAGTGGAGAGGAAGAAGCTCATAATATAGTAGTGCAACACCCCATGGAATTGGATGGGATAAAATAGGGTAGGGCGGGAGAGGGGAGGGTAAGGTAGCCCAGTGAGGTGTTCTGTAGTAGAACAGTATAGTGGGGATTCAGACACAAACAGAATGTGTTAAGTGTACCATTGGGAATAAAAGATAGGTGAGACTGATATTCAGTCAGCATACTCTGGGATAGATGTACTGGTTTACAATCAGTATTTCTACAGATTGGCTGATAGTTAGGCCAATAAATACGATCAGCTCTGAGTACAGGGTGTTTGGGAGCCTTCTAGGGGATTTTCATCTTGGCTGCAAATTAGAATCACCAGGAGAGTTTCAAAATTTGAGATACTAGACTATACTTCAGACGAGGCATCAATATTTTCCCTCTGGTGATCTCAGTGGGCATCCAAGGTTGAGGAGCCCTGAAATAGAAGTACCACATAAGCTGTTCTGGGTAGTGCAATGGCGTACAAACTAAGGTAAGAAACATTCCCTGAAATCCAGGCAAATGTCCCCCAGTATGTGTCCTGAAAGATGGAAAGGCAGTGGGGGGAGGAATGGGTGTTGTAGGTAGGAGGAAAGCATGTGCAAAGATCCTGAGATTGCCCTTCCTTTTATAATCATCATGCTTCTCTGCTCTATGACACTGCCCTTATTATTGTCTGTCCATCAGGTAGCCAGCTCATAAGAGTAGGGCCAGGAATATGCCTTGTCCTCTCCTGTATCCCCTGCTCTCAAGACAGTAGCTGATATACAGTTGGGCCTCCATACTTTTCCTAAATGAAGGAGCTGCTGATGCCAAAACATAGGTAGCGGGTCTATGAGAATGTGATTTGAGGGTCAGCCAAGGACATCTCAGCCTTCATCAATGGTGCCTTCAGAACTTCCCTAAAGGAGGGGCCTAGGAGTCTAATTGAACAGAGGACCTAGAGACTCACCCTGAAACAGCAGCTGTACAATATAACACTTCCAACACTATTGTGAAAACATCACTCGTTTGTATTCAAGAATAGCTGGGGAGGGACAGACCTGATGGAGAGCCACACTCTCCCTCATCCCCCTCAGTGGCCTTGGCAGCTTCTGGTGTCACTCTGCTGACCCTGGAAAATGCCCAGACCTAAAGAAGGGGCAGAATCTGCATCAACAGCCGCCTCTATCTTTCCCAGGAGATGTCTGAAGTGCTACTAATGAAGGCAAGTAGGCATCTTGATGAGGCCTTCCAAATGAGTTCTTCAGGTGGAGGTGAATCATGGCAAACCTTTTTCGAGCTGGACTTCTGGCTAGAGAACAGGGTGGAGCTGGACTTCCACCATGTAGGAAGGCTAATCAAGGCTTTGTAAAATGATAGACAAATAATAAACTGCTCAGTCTGTGGGTCAAGTCCAGCTTCATTTAGGTAACAGTTCAGAGGCAAGTCCCTTAACCTCTTGGTCTCAGTTAGCTCATCTGCAAAATATAGGTCATGAGATGCATGTGCTACTGATGTCATGAGGCTCAGCAAGCACCCAACATGACAATAATGTATTGCAAAGTGTATTGTAAACTGTAATGTGTTTTGCAAATGTGGGTGGTTAGTTTTATTCTCTTCAGTCCCTTCAATGATTAATTATGACAATCTTATTCAATGGAGCATGGCTTATTAGGTTCCAAATAAAAGGCCTAAGGCTAACATAGGGAGGGAAGTTATTAAAATTGACATTGTTCCAGGTTCTCAATCACATATGGTTATTAGAATTATTGTTAAGTATATGGCCCAAGAATCCATTTTTTTCCTATGAAATTTAATTTAACTCAAGGTACTCTTTAAACAGCAAGTCAAATGGAATGAAATAACAATCTACATTTTATCCCTCTGCATGTTTTTGTTGCTTAATCCTTGAGTGAAAATCATCAAGCAGGAGGAAAGTTTATACCTCAAGAATGAAGGTTATTTTAAAAGTTATGCTTAAGAAGGAAATTAGCCAATAAAATATATTTATGATGTTAGTAAAAATGTGCCACGAGTTCAAGGCATTTGAAGTGTGTATTGTGTAACTTAATTATTAACTTAATGCTAATGTTTTCCTGCCACTAAAAATAGTTGTGGGCCATTTTTAAAGTATTGAGTTCCAATTGTGAGGAAGCGCAGAAGCTTCATTTAAGTAGAGTTATTATTTACATAAACTTGGGAGAGTAAAGGATTGACATAGTTTCACCAAGCAATATAAAATATTGGAAACAAGCTAATGAAACAGGGAGGTATATTTAGGATCCAGCCAGACTTGGGAGGGCACGCTGCAAGCTGGCCATTGCATCAGCATCCCGTACTGTGGGCTGTCACCCTCTGGGAGAGAAGTCAGTACAGAGCTGGCAGGAAAGACTTTGAAATGCACCAAGTCCCATTACAGCCTGGCCTCTGCCCACTTCACAGGTCTCCTCTCCTGCTCCTCCCTCCACCCTCGCACTGTTTACACCAAACTGCTTCCACACTCACCTGCTCAGACAGTCCCAGGTTCTATCCTTCTTGCTCATGTATTCCATCTGCACCTCCTCTTCTTGCTTGCCTGGCTAACTTCCCCTCTTCTTCAGGATTCTGATCAGGGATATGTGTGAGAAAACTCTCACTAACCTCTGCCAGAAGCTAGCTGTGTCCCTTCTGGGTGCTTCTGCAGTGCCCAGAGACCTCTGTTGCCATTCCTGCCACACTCTATTGAAATGATCTCTATCTATGGCTTGTCCCCTCCAGACTGTAAGCTCCCTCCTGACAAGAACTTGGCATTTCTCATTATTATGTTCCCAGCACCTAGCCCTTGTTCAGTTTATATAGCAAGAACATTGCATAGTTGGGAAGGAAATTAGTATGTGCAGGACCGTGCTTTATATCAGGCACCATTATTCCATCTGAAAGCTTCAAAGGAAGAATTGAATGTCTGTTAGGCAGGCTAAGCTTCTTTCAACCAAAAGAACCTTTTGTGCCTTTTAAACCATGCTTAACCAAACTTCAAAGAAAGTCCTGCTATTAATATTGTCAATAAATCTACAAAGAAGGTATTACCCTCTGCATCGTCCAGCTGAAGGAGCTAAAGCTGTGAGGAGTGGCAAAGACTGGAAGTGGTATCCCAGGTGGGGCACCTTGTCCAGCTGCCAGAGCTCACTGACTTGTCAGCAGGAGAGAACCTTCCTTTCTTCCTTATGAATTGTAGAGATCCAGAATTCATGTGCAGGGATTCTGCATGGTAGGCAGGCAGACTCTCCCTGCTCTTTCTACTGAGTGGTATTTTTAGGTTCCCCCAATGAAAAACTATCACTCCAAATCCAAAGAGGAGCAGAGAGTGTTTTCTTCCCCAGTGGGCACATTTGCCCAAAGCATGAGATTATGTACTTCCAGTCAGGCTGTTGGAATCCTGGTCAGAGGCTCCCTGCAGTCTCTGAAGCTGGGCGAGTATGCAGATTCATTTCTAAGTATATCTTAAAGGGTCGCTTCCACGGCTGCAGCTGGCGTTGCTCAGACAGTCCTGTGTAATGGATGGGGAATATAGGTGATACGATGTCTGCAGAGATGGAGTTCCTAGGAATGATTAATAGTGTATACACTGGGCTGTTTTTGTTACCCCTTTTGGTACTAAACATGTTCTCTTTTCTTCCAACTGGATTTTTTATTCTCAAGACAAACTGTTTCAGAGACTTCATATGACTGTATTCTCTGTGCAGAAAGTTCAAGCCATAGCTTAGGTGACCTTGAGGTCACCTCTAAGTGGCTCCGTTTATTCATCTGTAAAAATGGGGACGATGAGGCCTACCTCTCAGGCTCATTGTTATTGGGAACATTTATAGAGAAAAGGCCATGATGTCACTTCTTACTATATACTTAACATGTGAAAGGCGTCCCATATGTGTGGATGTACTCAGGAAAGAAAAACCAGTGATGGGACTGTCTTCTTGCCTTTATCTCCTGAAGAACAGAGATAGTGCTGGCATTGATGGTATACACACTTGAAGAGGTATTAATGTTGTTTATGGGAGGTGGCCAGGTCCGAACCTCCAGGACTGAGCCCAAATAAGCAGCCAGACCCACGGAAACAAGAACTGATTCTGGCTGCACCCCAAAGGGTGTCTTTAGGATTATGAGGACTAGTAATGACCAATTGGTCTCTATTTATTTATTTATTGTTTTTTTTTGTTTTTTTTTTTTAAGATTTTATTGATTATTTCCAGAGAGAGGGAATGAGAGAAAGGCAGAGAGGGAGATAGGCATCAATGTATGGTTGCCTTTCACCTTCCCCCAGATATAGACCTGGCTGGAGACCTGGCTTGCAACTTAGTTATGTGCCCTGGCTGGGAATTGAACCAGCAACTTCTGGGTTCGAGGGCCGGTGCCTATCCATTGAGCCACCACCAGCCAGGGCCTGGGCTTATTTTTCATATAGCTGTGTTGAAAAAGAGAAACACTCACCTTCATAGGATACTATTTTTCAAGCAGTACCCAGCAGCAGCAATAGTCCTTGTGGTTACATCATTATCTTTTATGTCTTTGCAGGCTGTGACCCAATTAGAACTTTTTGGGGACATGTCCACCCCTCCTGATATAACCTCTCCCCCTGTAAGTATGCACTGTCCTCTAAGCCCGGTGTCCCTTCCTTTCCCTCCTTCAGCCTCACGGTGGCAAGAATGTGGGCTTTGGGTCAAAGAGGCCTGCCATTGGATTTCAACTCTGACTCCTTCAAGCTATGTGATTTGGGCAAAATAACTAGTAATTCTAAATCTCAATTTCCTTGGCTAATTTTTTAAAGGGAATTATGATACAGCCTTTTGTTTTGGGAAATCAATAAGATCATGCACTAGCCATTGCAGATCCCCTGGGGACTTGCTATTCTTCCGGGTAGTGGAGACAGACATGCATGGGAGGTGGTTGCTGCCTGCCAGGGCCACATGGTCTAGTTGGGAATATGGGCAAGAAGCTCAGCTGGACAATAAACAGGATGAGGCATCTGACCACACCAGTCCAGAGCCTGCCCTGCCAGGTGGTCTACCAAGTAAAGGAAGCATCTTCTCGCCACCCCTTTCTGCCCTTTCCTTCTTGCCTGTCTTCCTCCCTACTTCTTTCCTCTTTCAGTCTGCCTGCCAGCTTTCCTGAGCTTCTCACAAAGCTTTGGATTCCCAGCTCCAGGTTCAGCCAGTGTATCTCAGTCATTGCTTACAAGGAGACAGAGATTGCAAAAAGCCCTCGTTTGAAATGAAAGGAAGAAAAATAGGTATTAAAATCAAAACCAAATAGAAACCCAGTGTTTTTGAGAACTGAATGCATTCAAAGGCCACCCTGTCTCCATTGAAAACAACAGAGCCAGCCGAGATGGCCCCTTCCGCTCCTCCCACCCCCACATACCCATGTACCCACTCCCTGGAGGTAGGTGGAGAGCAGTCAGCGACAGCTGACAGCTGCACCAGCTGAAGCTGCTGGGAAGGGCAGCTCCCCTGGGCATCGCGCAGTTGTGCAAACCCAGGGATGGAGCTATGGTTCATTGGCGAAATGTGCCTCACAGAGAAAAGGCTGTAACCTCACCACTGAAGACAGATGGCACAAGACCCTGCTGCTCACAGCTGCCACCAGGGAATCCAGGCACAGCTGTTCTGCTGCCAGCACCTGATGTCCAGAGCAGCTGTGAAGGAGGGGACAGCAGCTCCTGTCTCCAGGGAAGCTGGACAGCCCTAACACATTGCCTTCCCTCCTGCATCTCCAGGCGGAACAGCTGTGTCCTGGGCACCGGGAATCTCAGAACCATGTAACTAGGAAGCTCGAAAGGCCTGAAAAGATCTTATCGCGTTTTCCCTTCATTTTACAGATGAGTAAACTGAATCCCAGAGAGGGCATATGACTCACTCAAGGTCACATTGTGGGAAGGAGAATGACATGGATTGGGTTTTAAAGTGCTTAATGCAGCATCTCATGGCTGTGTTTCTGGACCTGAACCCAAGTGCAGCCCAAATGGGTATTTAATTATCCTCCGAACAATGCCATTCTTCCCACAAGCTGCTAGTCTAAAAATGGCCTCATGGAATTGCCATGGTTTCAGGATTAATTACCTGCCCCAGTCTATCTCAAGAGGGAAAAATTAAGAATATTATGTCATCAAATAGACATGCTCTGTATAGGTGAGGACCTTTAAAAAGAAACTGCGCACTGATGTTTTTAATTCAGCACCCCCACCTTCCCTAACGGTGCATGCAGCTGACCTTTCTGGAATTTCAGCATGGCCCAGGCACTGTTGAGTTTACAGGCCAGGCCTTTTTAAAAAATTATCTTAAAAATATGTACTTCTTCTTCCAAGTGAACATTCAGACAAAATTCTGGGAGGCACTGGGGTCCAAGGCTCTCTTCTCCAGCTGCCAAACCTTATTGGTTCATTTAGTCAACAGCTGTTTATTGACCATGTTTTGAGTGATGAGCCCAAACTGGGCACATGAGTCCCTAGTGGGTGAGTGTATGTCGGTTTGCATTGACCGTGTCTAAAGGAGGAAAGTCAGATATTGTGGAAAAATTTGAAGGCCTAAAAACACCCATAAGAGGTAGGGAATCAACCGAAATAGTCATGACACTGGCCTTTGCCTCCGCACAATACTAAGTGATTTAAATGCATGATCTCATTTAGTCCTCATAACAGCTCTAAAGGTATCATTTTGCCCATTTTCTAGGTAATGGGTGTAATCAGCTCATGCTTCGCACACCACATAAGTAGCCTGGACTGGGGCTGTCTTCTGCAGCATTCTCCCCTTCCCCCCTCCAAATTCTGTACCTGCGAACTCCCATCCTTAATGATAGCTGAGCCAGGTCTCTCAGGAGCCTCATACACCTTCTGCCTCTCCCTGTCTGACAGACTCCTGCAACTCCAGGTGATGCCTTTATCCCGTCTTCATCGCAGACACTTCCAGCGAGTGCAGACATGTTTGGTTCTGTACCTTTCGGCACTGCTGCTGTACCCTCAGGTAAGCTCTCTTGCACCCACTGCCCTTCCTTTGGAGAAAGGGCTGACTGAACCAGCTGCCAGATTATACCAGAGCCCCTGTGGACCCACCATTCTCCCCTTGTAACTCTTCAGGGGACATTGAGAAGGAGGAGGGGTGCTGCTAAAAAGGCCTGGTTTCCCATGGGCTGGAATACAGTGATGTCTTTTGCCTGGAATGTTCAAGATACCAGGTTGCTCAGAGGTATGGCTTTTAGGGAGCTTGGTGCACACACAGCTTCTTCCTATCCACCTCAGCCAGAGGAGAAAAGGTGGCAAATAGGGAGATGGTGAGTCCTCTTGAGATCTGATTGATAGATTGGTTTGGTTGTAGATTGAAGGAGCGGAAGGTGCCCCGTACAGGAAACCTAAGGGACCAGAGCAAACTGCTTATGGTGAATTGAAAGGTTATGTGGCTCTTAGTGATTCAGAAAGTATTTGTTCTATTTTCCAAATATTCTTTAAAATGCATATACTACTCATACAACAAGCTAAAAATATATAGTAAGAGTATTACAAGTGAGTTACAAATTGGTAGGATCTCAGGCATCTTGTTTCTGTAGGATAGGGCACTCCATGTAGCAATGCACACTACCTGGGCACGGCCAAAGGTGGCATTTAGTTCCACTTTTTGGTGGACAGAGGAGGCTTAAAGACTTTTTTTTTTTTTTTTTTTGGCTATCTTTAACTACATATTTGAAGGTTGTGGCTTCATCTTTCTTTTTCTACTTTATTCTGATAAAGAACAACTTGAGTTTAAATATTCTAAAATAGAAGTCGCCTTGCATTTTCCTATAAATAATTACTTTTAATTACATAGTGTTAGAAGGAAATTTTGCCACCAAATATAAACCTTGTTGTTATTCAAAGTGAATTAAAAATTAATACCCTGTTCTGAAATAGTTACACTTATTCATCATGAGCTCAGGGATCATTATGAACTTTTAGAAGCAATAAAGTTTGGTAGCCTAGAAATTTATTCAGTTGCTAAATTCCCCAATTGACTTTTTAATCCATCTTTAAAATGGGATAGTGGAGATGAACGGTTCCTTCCCTAACATGGATCTTTACATTTCCTTGGGGATTGCATATGTCTTTTCAAATATGTATTAACAGTTTTCCGTCAGAAACAAACTATCTTCCTGTGCCATCAACCTTGTGTTCAGAATACCCATGCTTTGTCCTCATTATTTGATTCATGAAGCTATGCAGGGACAGGTGATGGGAACATGAGGTGCTAAACTCACTAATATGCAGGCATGTTCATCCCACGGATATGCATTGAGTGCCTGCTGTGTCCCACGTTCTATTCCGGGTGCCTGAGGTGTGTCAGTGGCTACAACACACATGGATCCCTGCCTGCAGAGAGCTTACTTTCTATTAGGGAGACAGGCAACAATGTAAAAATAACTTAGCAACCTGTTAGAAAATGGAAGTGGTATGGACAAGAAATATGTAGAGCAGGATATGGGGGCTCTAGAGCAGGTGAAGGGCGGGAGTAACTAGAGGCTGCAACCAGGAAGGGCTCCTGAAGATGAGCTGTGAGCAGACCAGGGTGGCGAGGGAAGGAGCCAAGAAGGAAGCAGGGTCAGGAGTACCCCAGGCGGAGGAGGAGTAACTTAGCCCCTCCCAGCCACCATTCCCTTCTCTATGAGTGAGAGGGTGGACAGATATAATTTCTCAGGTTTTCCAGCCCCACCATTTGATGAAAAGCACCTGAGGACCTACCCATGCCAGGCAGAGCACTGCTCTGGGTCTGTCCCGCAGCCCATGCCAGATGGGGGCCTAGATTTTAATCTTGCTGGGTGAGCAGCCATGCTGCAAACTATGGACCATCATTTCTGCACATCCAGATCTGGTTTATTCAGCTGCTAAAAAAAAAAAGCTCCCAAGTTTTTGACCATAAGTCTTAAATTAATTTATATTAGCATATTTTGTTTTCTTATTCTACTTAAAATACAGTGAGGACCCAAACTAGGTTTCAGTTGGTGTTAAACAATCTGTCATTTTTTTTCTCCCTTAACTGGCCTTAAAAATTTCTGCAGGTATTGAGTCTCTGTCCATCGACAACCCCCTAATTGTGCCAGGTGGATGGGAAGTGAAGTGGGGTGTACCATAAGGTGGACAGGCCATCGGAGGCTTTTGCTCCCAATAGACAGGGTTTGAATTCTGGCTCAGCCATTGATTTAAAAGCGTTAGACTTCTGGACAAATTACTTAAGCTGTCAGAGCCAGAGTCTCTTCATCTTTATAACTGAATTAACAGTACTCTTTATCTTCTGACAATATCATGAGGATTAAAAAAAAAAAAAGTTAAATGCCTTGAAAAATGCTGGTATTTTGTAGATGTTTTATGTGGAAAATACTGTTACTATTATTACTCTGGTTTCTAAAGTAGAAGAAAATAAGTGTTGTCCTATCTATATTATTTTCCTTCCTTTACCTTCTTGGAATTTTTTAAAAATACATATGATAAAGTTTAGGCCTTTAGCCTTCTGACTGGGCATTGTGACATTGGCCTGGGGGCCTGGACAAGGTAGACCACCCCTTCCCCCCCTCACCGGCTGTGCAATTCTTAGCTAAGTCTCTTCTGGGCCTCAGGACACCTATCTGTAAAATGGGGACAAGGTAGTGTTTTCATAAGGAAGCACTCACCTGATGTTTGCTACTTGTTCATGGGGAACCCTGACTCTGCCAACCTTCATGAATCTGCAGTTTCCCTAAAAATGTAAAGTACACTGCTGTAAGGATCTTTTTTATTGTTTTATTTTTTTACTGCATCTCTAGAGACTAAAACAGTGTTGGCACCCAGTAGGACTATTTCTGAATGAATGAATGAATGAATGAATGAATCAGTCAGTTAGTTAAATGAAATAACACAAAGGCCTCATGCAATTTCTGTATATGCTGGGGGAGCCCCTTCATTTTCAGTGTTTCTCTTGCATTTTAGTCTGATATTTTTTTTTCTTTTTGGAAATAATCAGTACATCCCCAGGTACCCGCATCTCTTATAAAGTGCAATTTTCAACACTTTTTAAAAACCAAACTGCGTGCCAGTATGCAGGTGTTTCCTTTCTCTTCACAGCAAGGAGGTTCATGATTGATCTGAACTCCGTGGCATAGACCGGTGCTCCTTGCACCTCCTTCCTCCACAGTGGAACATTCCCAAGGAAACAGTTACTAAGCTGTTATGTGGCCGCCATGGCAGTCACCAAGTGGCTTCCCGTGTCCAGGGCAACTGCAGCCCTGCCATTGAGGTATCCCATCAGTCATGCACCGTGCTGTGTGGCCAGAGAACCTTAACTTTCTGGTCTGGGAGGAGCCTGGGCTGCAGGAACTGCCCCCAAAGGCAAAGCAAGTGAGACCTGCAAGTTCCCAAACACGATGCCCAATTACCCTGTGCTCCCATTTTTCTTTTGACGATTGCCCTTTGATCTGAAACAGGTGGCATGAAGCCAAAGAGACATGTTAATAGCACTCTCCAGAAAAGTGTGCACAGCCCATCTGCTGGCTCCTTATCGGAAAAAAAGGAAATGATAAGTGAGCAGGGGGAGGATCTATGCCACCAACAGTAGATTCATCAGAGATCATAGTGCTTACAGGTGCCTGCCTGTCTTCCCTTTGGAAGTTGCCCTGATACCTTGCACCCACCTCTCCTCTTTTCCTGGTCTCGCTGTTTTGTACCTGCAGAGTCCTTCTGATACCATGAAAATGGTTGTTTAGAGAGGCTATGCAAAGCTAGCTTCTCTGCTCTGCCTGGCCTGGTCATCTGTCTCCCAGGCTCAACTGTGTATGCATGTGGCCATTAGACCTTTTGGGAAAAGTGGGGACCACAGGAAGCACATGGGAGTTTCAACAGGCCTCCATTGCACTAAAACATCCAACGGCTAGACCAGGGGCACAGACTGTGCTAGCATCAGAAATGTGTCCTGACCATCGAGGGGAGAAGCTCTAGTGCAGAGGAAGACCTCTGGCTTCCAAGACAGAAGCCCTCCGTTCAGATCCTGACCCCGCCTCTGCCACCAGCTGCGTGAACCTGAACAAAGCATCTTTCCTCTCTGGGTACCCATTTCCTCATCCCTAAAATGGAGATAATACCCACCCTACAGGGATTTTGTGAAACGTAAAGCACCTAATGCTGTACCTAGCACATTATTAGCATTTAATAAGTGGAAATTATTATCGTTACTGTTGTGACCATAAAAAGTCACTGGCACTCCTTTTTAAAATGATTGTATATTATCACAGTAACATATGTGGGTAGCCCCTTTGATGTAAGAAGTGCCCAATCTGTACCGCTATGATGTGGTCCTGAATAGACAATAATCTGTATTTTAATCTCTAAAATTGGCACCATAATAATTGAGAAATGTATAATAATACCTATAGCTGCCACTTATCGCATGGTTGTTATATTCAAGCAAGCTATTAAGTACCTATTTATAGACTCTGATTAAAATCATACTAATTGCTAACATTTACTGAATGTCCCTACACTTGACAAAAAAATGATAATGTTCTTTGTCAAGTGTAGGACTTTACACCTTAAATTTATAAACTCAGTCTTTAAACCATCCAAATGAGGCAAAAGGTATTTTAGGCCCATTTTACAGATAAGGACATAGAGCCTTAGAGAGTTCCCTAAACTCTGCCCAAATTCCATAGATAAGAAGTAGCAGTCTTGGCCCTGGCTGATAGCACAGTGGATAAGGCGCCGGCCTGTGAACCCAAAGGTCGCAGGTTCAATTCCCAGCCAGGGTAACATAACCAGGTTGCAAGCCAGGTCTCCAGTCAGGTCTGTGGCTGGAGGCAGGTGAAAAGCAACCATACATTGATGTCTCTCTCCCTCTCTGCCTCTCTCTCTTCCCCTCTTTCTAAAAATAATAAAATAAAATCTTAAAAAAAAAAAAAAAGTAGCAGTCTTGATTTTCACCTTGACCTCTAAAACCCCAACATTCCCATTTTTATTCATTTTGCATGAAGCTTTGATGCTGGGAAGAGAGATGCTATAACCTGGCTTTACACCAAAAAATCTCCAACATTTGAGAAGGGCTTAGGTCTGGCAAAAAGGGGAGGCACAACTCAAAGCCAGATGTACCTGGTTTCTAGTCCTCTACTCTTTCCACTGAGACACACCAGCTCTGTGATGTCAGAAACTGTTAGCAACCTTTGCAGTATTATTGCCATCCCCCAGATAGACACCTGCCTGCCTGGCTTGCTTCTTCACTGCAATCTACTTTCTGCTTAGGAGTCACCTCCTCAGAGCGCTTTCCCACACCCACTGATCTGGAAGGTGGGTCCCATGAGAGCAGGGACTTCTGTCTTACTCATCTTGGCATCCCCAGTCCCTACCTAGCCCACAGCCTGATACTTCGTAGTTTGCTCAGTATCTTTATGCCCGTCACCGGACGCCATGAATTATTCTTTCCCAGGATGCTTGACCCTTCTTTCCCACCCTTCCAGGTTATGTTGCAATGGGCGCCGTCCTCCCATCCTTTTGGGGCCAGCAGCCCCTCGTCCAACAGCAGATCGCCATGGGTGCTCAGCCACCAGTCGCTCAGGTGATGCCGGGGGCTCAGCCCATCGCATGGGGCCAGCCGGGTCTCTTCCCCGCCACTCAGCAGCCCTGGCCGGCTGTGGCTGGGCAGTTTCCGCCAGCCGCCTTCATGCCCACACAAACTGTTATGCCTTTGCCGGCCGCCATGTTCCAAGGTCCCCTCACCCCCCTCGCAGCCGTCCCGGCCACGGGTGACTCCGCCAGGTCAAGTCCACAGACCGACAAGCCCAGGCAGAAAATGGGGAAAGAAATGTTTAAGGATTTCCAGATGGCCCAGCCTCCACCCGTGCCCTCCCGCAAATCCGACCAACCCTCCCTCACCTGTACCTCAGAGGCCTTCTCCAGTTACTTCAACAAAGTCGGCGTGGCACAGGACACAGATGACTGTGATGACTTTGACATCTCCCAGTTGAATTTGACCCCTGTGACTTCGACCACGCCATCAACCAACTCACGTGAGTGCCCTTCATAAACTCCATGAAAGCGATGCCTTGTTTCTGGTGTCAGGGAACTCATCTTACTTACATATTCAACAGGACCCTTTGCTTGTATTACTTTTCTTAGTAATAATAGCTACTCATTATCAGGTACCAATTACAGCACATGTATCTCCCCCACATGCTTTATATTTACTATTTTTATATTCATAATATTGCTTATGACATTTTGTTAGATCTGTTTGGCAGATAATGAAAGTGAAACCCAAAGACAAAGAGAAGAGACAAAGTGGTAGATTTCAATACAAACCTGTTGTTTTTATGCCATGTCTCTCTGCCTTTTAGATTTTTGTTCGTTTGCTCATTCATTCATTTACATATATCCCAGCTATGACATGGATATTTTTGTATGGCCCATTGACATAAAAACAAATGGTGTATGTGAAGTAAAATTATTTTAGGGCCCTGGCTGGTGGCACAGTGGATAAGGTGCCAACCTCCAAAACCAAAGGTTAGATTTCTAGCCAGGTCACATGACCAGGTTGCAAGCCAGGTCTCCAGCCAGCTCTGTAGCTGGAGGCAGGTGAAAGGCAACCATACATTGATGTCTCTCTCCCTCTCTGCCTCTCTCCCTTCCCCTCTCTCTAAAAAATAATAAATAAAATATTTAAAAATGTATTTTAGGAACAAGGATAAAAAATTAGAAAATTAAGATCATAAGAAAACTTAGGGCAGAGATATAGCAACCATAAGTCCTACAACTGGTGTAGCTGAAGCCAGGTTGTAACTGAAAACTTAGGCCAGTCAGAGAGAAAAAATTATGCATAGCAGGAAGCCCTGGACAGCAGCTTTATGACTGATGAGTTTTGTGCCTCAGTGTAAGTCATGTTATTTCTATGAGCCTTGATTTCCTCATGTATCTTAGTCTGAGGGTTATCAACAGAACTCACTGGTACATGTACTAAAACATTATATACCTCATAGAATTTGAAGTAGTTTTATTGTCATTGTTATTGTGTATTGAGTGATTCTGTGCAGCGTCCTGGACCAGTGTTCTAATCTTGGCTCCTCCACCACAAACTGTGTCTCTGGGGGAAGTGTGTGACTTCTTTTAGCCTCAGCTGTGTCATGGGCAACATAAGTGATCAGCAGCGTTCTGATATTCAGTGGTTCTACCCCAGCTCAGTTCTCTACTGCAAACATCGGGAAAACCAGAACTGTGCAGCCAATAAGAATCCAGACATGCTTGAGCACACATATGCTTGGTTGACACCAGTGGGGGAGGGTGTCTGGTGGTTCAGCTTGTGTCTTGACAATTGATAAAGGGAAAGAAAAGGCTCATGGAACAGTGAGTTTGCCGTTTTCATTACTGTCACAGATGACACGGATCACTGCTCAGCCAATACCATGAATTGTCAAACAAACAAACAAAAAAAAGAATCTTATGTTAACGTAATTAAAAAGTGTCATTTCAGCCAGACTTGGGATGCTGCTCTGAAAATGAATGCCTTCCATGTAGGTAGGCAACCTACTTCCACTCAGGCCAGAAGATCTACATGGAGCATCTCTATTAACTGCAACTCAGTGTTTCAGTGAAGAATAATGAATAAAAAGATGACATGCTAAAGGAATGACAGCCATGCATAAATAAGCAGACATCTTTTAAAAATAAGTATTTATCTTTCGGTGCACCAGCTACAAGTAGAAGAGGGAAGTTTTAAGTTTCTTTGAGGATAGGGAATAGGTCATAATCATCCCTGCACTTCTCATTCTGCTAGCACAGTATCTAGAACATGAGAAGAATTTTGGGAAAGGTTGCGGAGAATGAAACAAACAAAAACAAAGGTCACCCATTTACTGTCGTGTTTTGGAGCAGGGTTTTGCAGCCTAGGCCCCACTGATGTTTTGGGCCAGGTGATTGTTTGTAGTGATTTTTAACAGCCTCCCTGGCCTCTGCCTTCTAGGTACCAGTGATATACATCTCCCTCGTCGTGATAAAAAAAAATGACTCTGCCAAATTCCACTTGGGGTTGAAATAGCTCCAAACTGAGAATCACTATTTTAGTTAGAGGTATTCCACAAAACCTTCTAAAGGTTAATGCACTTGCACAAATTCCTACTTACGCTTCTTATTGATTTCTTTCAAAGAGTATGAACAGTATACCTCTAAGAATGGGCAGCTCAGCTGGAGTTCTTAGCCTTTAGTAAGCAATAAACCACATCAAATACGATTCAGAATTGAATTATACTAGTAATTATTAAAAACCCACAATGTATCGGGGTGTTTCCATATAGCTTATCTCACTTAAACCCACTTTAACTAGTTTGTTCTATAACATCTCATGAAAGAAAACAGACTTCATTCTAAATTAAAGAAAAATTTAATGTTTTTATTTCAAAGGAAATGATTGAAACCAACCTTTCTGTCCTCTTTTCCATCCACATCACCTTTCAAATGGTTTAACTTGAGGATCAATTAGACCAAAAGAAAACCTTAAATAGAAAAGTACAGTTGAATAGACAGTGTCAGACAGTGTTAAACCTCAGTGCTCCTCCTTTATAGCTGTGTTAACCCTGAGAAGGCCACTTCACCCCTCTGAGTGCAGTGTCTTCATCAGAATTAAAAACAAAACAATTAGCAGTGTTTATGTTAGAGAGCATAATGGATGCAAAGTGCCTAGCACGGGGTCTAACTTGCTAGCACACAATTAACTGCATGGTCATTCTAAATATAGATAGTTTCATCAAGGAAAAAGGAACTCAGTGAATTTTATGTTCACTCACTCACTGTCTGATGAGCAGTCAGATTTTTGGACATTCTGGAGAGTTATTGTAGGGAGGCCTTATCAATGGTATTTGAAATTCAGCTACTTCAAGCCACGCAACCCTTCCCGC
>PVIW01012922.1:0-29771 GCA_004026585.1 Noctilio leporinus | reverse complement strand
GTATCATATGTTCTCACCCATTACAGGACAATAATGAGCAAAACTAACAACAAGCAAAACAGAACCAAGTGTATGAATACAAGGAATAGGCCTGCAGTGGTCAGGAGGAAAAGGGGAGGGGGGAGGGGGGAGGCAGAGGCAAAGAAGGGAAGCAGCTTAGACAAGAACCTAGTATAAAGGAACCATGGACATGGACAACAGGTGGGATTGACTTTGGGGGGAAAGGGTGGGTGGGGAGGGGGACAGAGGGGAGAAAAAAAGGGATGGATGTAATACAACAACAATAAAATTTAAAAAAAAGCTAAAAAAAAAAAAAAAAACCTAGGATTTAAATAATTTTGTAGAATAGTATTCTAGCTGTTTTTTTTGTTTGTTTGTTTGTTTTTTTGACTTGTAGTTGACTTCCTATGGGTCCTAAATTAACCACTAAACTATTTAAGAGTCTGTTGAGGTAAAGATTAGGTACGTTCACACTTAAATAATGAAGTTTACTATAACATTAATACATTTTCCCAGGCTTCCCCAGTTTGGGGACCTTCATTGTTAGAAATGTCTATTTGTCCAGTATTTATTTCAAAGAAAGCTCATCTAATTTATTTATTTATTTGAAGATTTTATTTTTCATTTTTAGAGAGAGGAGAAGGGAGAGAGGCAGAGAGGAAGAGAGACATCAGTATATCATTGCTTTTCACCTGCCTCCAGCTACGGACCTGGCTGGAGACCTAGCTTGCAACCTGGTTATGTGCCCTGGCTGGGAATTGAACCAGTGACCTTTGGGTTTGCAGGCCAGCACCTTGTCCCCTGTGCCACCAGCCAGGGCTATCATTATTATTTTGAATTCCATGTCTTATAGTTTCCTTGCAACTCTTATTTCATTTAGCACTCTTTCTGGGGATTCCTCCTTTTCTTTCAATGGGGGCTTGTTTCTTTGTTTCCCTTTTTTAGGTGACTCTTCTTGTTTGTTTTTGCTTCTTAGATTGATTTTCTACCTTCTGGTGTGAACTTCTGTGGTGTAGAGGTGCACTTCCTTTACTTCCTGGAACCACGCCTGGTGACATCAGCCCAAGTCCCAGTCTGAGCCTCATTAGTTTAGAGGAGACTACCAGAGATCCAGCTATCTTTGTCTCCTGAAGTTGTTAATCCAGTTAATCTGAGATCAGCCATCAGGTTTAGGCACTGCTGGGCAGGTCAGACTAATTCAGTTGTTAATCCAATCAATCTGTGGACATCCACAAGGTTTAGGCACTGCTGGGTGGAGCAGATTAACTTCTGTGGGCTGAGCTCTGGCCTCCCCTCAGGCTGATGCCACTTGGGGAAGAGTGATCTGCCTGCTGTGTAGGGGATGAGTCAGCACTGGGACCTCTTTGGCTGCTCCCTCATTTCTCTCAAAGCCACCGCCCTAAACCCTCCTTCAGTGTCTCTAGTTCACTCTGTCCTCCCTTCTCTGGAGACCAGGGTGAGTGAGTGCCAATGTATTTTCGTGTGTGATACATTTCATTTTGTGCTCTTTCAAGGGAGCTAAGTCTGTCGGCTTTCTGCTTTTCGCAGCTGGATGATGTTTAAAGTCTCAGCTCTGTTGCTGTAGGCTGGAAAGCCCAGCTGGGGGTTTAGAACCCACCCTTCTCAGGTGGAATCCCCACTGCTGAGATGTTTCTCCTTCCCCTCAGCTGCCACTTGTGGAAACCCTGCCAGTCCTCTTGCATCTCTGCACTTGCTACCAGTCACATTGCAGTAAAGGTGCCTCTTCGATTCTGTCCTTGAGTATAAGGCTTCTGTCCAGCTGGTGTTCTGTTGGTTGTTCCAGATGATTTCTCCACAATTAAGTTGTAATTCCAGATTGGTTCTGGGAGGAGATGGTATAGCTCCACTTACTTCTCCACCATCTTGGTTCTCTCTTTTCTTATTTTTTTATTTTTAATTTTTATAATGGGTAGCCTGATCTGTGTAGGGTGGAATCTCTCTGTGGTTTGGGTTTGCGTTTCTGTCATGATTAATGCTGTTGAGCATCTTTCCATATGCTCGTTGGCCATTTGTGTGTGTTCTCTGGGGAATGTCTGTGCAAGTCCATTTGCCCATTTTTCAGTCAGGTGGTTTGTTTCGTTGTGGATAGTAGAAGTGCTCTCTCCACCTGCAGCTTCGGAGCTCGTCAGCAAAGGAGGAAGCCCACGACACCCTTCCTTGACTCTGTGCCCCTTACAGTGCCCCCCTCTCTCCTTGCTGCTGTGTCTTAGCGCTTCATCTTCCCTTCACTCTGGGCCCAGCACAGGCCCCTCCATGTCTCTGAGGGAGCCTTGCAAGGTGTCTTGAGCTTCTGCCCCTTTGCAGGCACACCCCCACCCCGAGGGTGCGCCCTGTGGCTGCGGCAGTGCTGTTGCCATCCTCCTCAGACACGGGCTTCTCTGGCCACCGGCTCACTGCCGCATGTGTGCCCAGGCCGGGGTCTGCCCTCTGACCTCTTGCTCCCACTTTTGGGCCCCTTATGGGATCCTGGCAGACTGGCCACCACTGTCCCCTGTAAGCTCCAGACCACCCTTCTGTCTCCTCAGTGCTGCCTCTTTGGGGGCTTCATCACGTCCTCTTGCTCTGATCAGGCCAACTTCTCCTCCAGTTCTAGTGACCTGCATTGAGGCTCTATCACCCGCTAAAGTGCTGCCCCATTGGTGTGACCATCCCTTTGCCCCCACAGGCCATTGGTGTGCCTTCCTTCCCAGCCATCCAGCCTTGGGCCTAGACGAGGCTGTGGCTTCCTCACTGCCATGTCCCCATGTGCGCCTGCAGCCCCCTCTGCACTGAGCAATGCTCCAGACTGACATCTGGTCCCACAACACGCTCATTCAAACCCTTCTGTGCCTTTAAAAAGAGAGCAGGCTGGATTTCTCCAGGCTGGGGCACCCTGTCACCTGCCAAGAGCTCATCTGCCTCTGCCTGAGCTTCCTGGGGTCCTCAATTCTCACGTCACATCATGAGGAGGCAGTTCCTAGTGCCCACACTGACCTGTGCTCAGGTGACCCTTACTGTGAACAGCCCAGCAGCCCCATGTGCCTCCCACAGGAGAAGATGCTGGATATCTACTGGCTGCTGCGTGTCTGTCTGCGGACCATTGAGCACGGTGACCGCACGGGTTCTCTCTTTGCCTTCATGCCGGAGTTCTACCTGAGTGTGGCCATCAACAGCTACAGCGCTCTCAAGAACTACTTTGGCCCTGTGCACAGCATGGAGGAGCTCCCAGGTGAGAGGCCCATTCAGGCTGGGAGGGGGCAGAAAAGGGACTTTGGTGAGAGCCCTAGGAGTCTGTGCTGAGCCGCGTGGCCCAGCCACACACAGGCACGTGGGGAGGCCAGGTAGCTCCTCCAGGCGCTGCTGCATCAGACAGGGTTTGCTAACTAACGCCCACCTGGTGGAGAGCTGTGCCTGGTGCCAGCACCGCAGAGCTGGCAGCTCTTCTGCTGGGAGGGAAGCAGATAAGCAGATCCCTGCTTTCAGTTCCTGCTTGGTGCTGCTGTGGCCCAGGACCACCTGGCCTCTCACCCTGCCGCCCTGCCACTGCTACAGGGTGTGGCAGCTGTGCGGGATAGTGGTTTGTCTCCGCAGGTCACAGCAAGGGGTGGTGCCCTGCTGGGGGCCACACAGGAACCCTGGCCCCCTGCAGATATCCCAGATTCCAAGCTGGGCTGGGTGGTTTATGTCTGGGTCATGCTATGGGCTGTCAGGCCCTGGCCTACTCCTGCCCCACCCTGGACCTAAGTGCAGGCTTTGTCCTCAGAGGGGGAGCTGTGGGTACCCAGGACCCAGGGGCCTTTGACTGCTGAACCATCAGGTGTGTGTATGCAGTCGGAACTCTTGGCAAGGTCCCTGCTGCCCCCACAGTGAATCTGCCCTTAGCCTCTCACTGGCTGTCAGGGAACGCTGTGCCTGACGTACCTAGATGCCAGCTTGGGCCCAGACTGACCCTTGGAGCCAGCTCTGGAGCGCACCACCCAAGCCCACCCCCTTTGCCAAGGGTCATACCTAACTCTGCAGCCCCCACCCCGCAGGCTATGAAGAGACCCTGACCCGCCTGGCTGCCACCCTTGCCAAACACTTCGCCGACACGCGCATCGTGGGCACTGGTGAGGTGCCCTCCAGTGGGCTCTACGGGATGGGGATGGGATGGCATCTCTGGCTGCCTGCATTCTGCACAAAATGCAGGCCAGATGGGCATGAGGCATGGGGGCCAGGGCTCTTGCCAGGCAGCTGCTGAGCCCGGCGTGCCCTGCAGACATCCGGGACTCGCTGATGCAGGCGCTGGCCAGCTACGTCTGCTACCCACACTCGCTGCGCGCCGTGGAGCGGATTCCTGAGGAGCAGTGAGTGGGGCTGGGGGTGGGGCGGGCACCCTGCCCTCCGTAGCACCGTGCCCAGCCCCGCCCTGTATCTTCCAGGCGCATCGCCATGGTGAGGAGTCTTCTGGCCCCATATGAGCAGCGGCCCTGGGCCCAGACCAACTGGATCCTGGTGCGGCTCTGGAAGGTGAGCCTGGCTAGAGGGGGACAGCTGGGGCTGGCTGGAACAGAGGCTTGCCCTGCCCCACTGACCCCACTGACCCCACTCGCAGGGCTGTGGGTTCGGTTACCGCTATACACGGCTGCCGCACCTGCTGAAAATCAAGCCCGAGGACGCCAGTTTGCCCAGCCTCCAGAGTGAGTGTCCAGGTTGGGCAGCAGGGACCTCTGCCCACTGCCCTCAGGTTTCAGGCTTTTCCACTTCTTCCAGCTCCTCCCTGGAACTCTTGTTGGGCCCCAAACTCCCTGTCTGTAACCTGGGGTTTCCATTCTCCTTGGTCCTCCCAGCCCGAGGATGCTGGGACTAATCACACTTGCTCCCCAGCCCCACGTGTGCCCTTTGGGCCTGGAGGAAGGGGCATGTGGTTGGAAGCAGAGGCTGTGCTCCCTGTCCAGGGCCGTGGCCCAGCACAGCCCTGTGTCTTCGGAGCTTCCCAAGCGCAGCCCAGGGCCGTGGGTGGCCCAGCTCGTAGCCCGCCTGCTGCCTGCTGCGCTCCGCCTGCCTGACTCCCCCGGCCCGCCTGCTGCCTGCTGCGCTCAGCCTGCCTGACTCCCCCGGCCCGCATGCTGCGCTCATGCCTTTGCGGGCAGTGTTTGGCCTGACGGGCATCCCCAGAGGCTGAGCGCTTTGTGCAGAGTCACACGGCAAGTCCTTGCGGGCTGCCTCGGTCCTGCCTCCAGGGTGGGGCTGAGCTGCAAGTGCCACCGCGGCAGCGGCCGCTTTGCCCTGCTGCTGCGGGAACTATTGATTCGCACCGGGGGCGGGCGGTCTGCCCAGCCAGGCTGCAGCTCGGGGCTCCAGTTACCGCTGCCCATCAACCCAGGCTTGGCGCCCACCACCTCGGCCGTATGCCAAGGGTAGCAGAGGACAGTAGAGGACAGCAGGGCTCTGAGGAGGCTCTTGGGGAAGCTGGGCTTGAGATGAGCAAGGAAGGGTCCAGGTCTTGGCGCTCCCTGAAGGGCCTGCGGCTGAGGACTTGCTGGGGCTCAGGCTCAGGCTGGGGCTGTGGGGCTAGAAGGCACTTTGGCCTGTGGCTTGCTCGGCAGAGGCAGGGACAGATTTAGCTCTCCGCTCTGCCCCCATGACCTGGGCGTTCCCACAGCCCCCCTTCTGTCCTTGCACCAGTGTCCCAACAAGGTTAAGACAGGGGCAGGCAGGCGGGGCCCCTGACTCCAGTCCCTGATGCCCCCGCAGAGCCCTGCCCCTCCACCCTGCTCCAGCAGCACATGGCAGACCTGCTGCGCCAGGACCCTGACCTGGCGCCCAGCTTCCTCAA
Source organism: Noctilio leporinus (assembly GCA_004026585.1). NCBI lineage: Eukaryota > Metazoa > Chordata > Mammalia > Chiroptera > Noctilionidae > Noctilio > Noctilio leporinus. The sequence continues at coordinate 23,953 of PVIW01012922.1, read as the reverse complement.
CAGCGTCCTCAACCAGCTCAACTGGGCCTTCTCGGAGTTCATCGGCATGATCCAAGAGGTGGGTTGCGGTAGGACTTTGTGGGCCAGGGTGTCGCAGGGGACAAGGTACGGTCTGCCGTGTGGCCAGGCCACTGACCACTGCCCCCCCGTTGGTGGCTCAGATCCAGCAGGCTGCCGAACGCCTGGAGAGGAACTTTGTGGACACGCGGCAGCTCAAGGTGTGCGCCACCTGCTTTGACCTCTCCGTCAGCCTGCTGCGGGTCCTGGAGATGACCATCACACTGGTGCCGGAGGTGTTCCTCGACTGGAGCCAGCCCACCTCCGAGATGCTGCTGAGGCGGCTGGCACAGGTACGGCCCCAGGACAGAGAGTAGGTGGGACCCTGGGGGTGCCCCAGTGGTGGGCCCGCCCAGCCACCAACAGTCTGCTGCCCTCACAGCTGCTGAACCAAGTGCTGAACCGGGTGACTGCTGAGAGGAACCTGTTTGACCGTGTGGTCACCCTGTGGCTACCTGGTGAGGACCTAGGTGCCCTGCACCCAACACACCAGGCCTTGGCTCCTCTGCCAGGAGCAGTGAGGCCTGATTCTTCATTCTGCACCGCACAGCTGGGCTTGGCTCCCCGAGCCTTAGAGTGCGCTATGTGGGGAGGACAGTGGGAGGATGACACCAGCCGGGCGTGGGTAGCTCATTCCCCTCCCACCCTCCCTGTAGGCCTGGAGAGCGTGGACCACTACCCTATTCTGGTGGCAGTGACAGGCATCCTGGTGCAGCTCCTGGTGCACGGCCCAGCCGCAGAGTGAGTGTTAGAGGCTGTGGGCCCTTGCAGGAGCTGGACAAGTTTCGGGGGGACATTGCTGTGCAGGGCCTCCCTGCGCTGTCTTTCCTCATCTCTAAAGTGGACCTCGGGGTCTGGTTGGGAGGTAAAGAGGCAGATAGGCCTGAAATGCCTGAAGAGGTGGCAGTAGCAGCAGCTGAGGAGGAGAAACGGCCTCCAGCAGCACAGAGCACCTTGGCTCGTGGTCAGAGCCTCAGGCAGGGACAGGGGAACCAAGCTTGTCCAGGGGTGGGGTGCGTCCTGCCACATCCGGGACGGCACTGCCGAGATGGAGAGCTGAGTGCGCGCACTGCCGCCTGCGTCTGCGGAGGCTCCAGCAACGAGCTCATCCTACCTTTATTAAAAGCTCCGTGACAACCAGGTTCAGGACTCCTGGGGGCCCTCAGCTCAGCCCCCCTTTCCTTCTTCCCTGTAATGGGAGAGGTGAGGTCCACATGAAGTCATTAGGCTGAAACCAGTTGCCAACCCTTAAGAGGCTTCTGCCCTCTGGGGACAGCAAGTCCAGGTTCCACCCTTCCCTCTTAGCTGTTGCCCAGCAGGCTTTTTACTGCCGAAGAGCTGGGGGCACAGGGCTGTGGTGCCCCTTCCTGCTGTCTTGTGAGCCCATGGGCGAGGCTGTGATGCTCTTGGCCTCAGAGGGAGCAGGGTCACCCTGGCAGGTTCCAGGACAGGCCCCAGGGGTCTCTAGAGGAGCCTCATGTCTGCCCACCGGCCTCAACGTGGAATTGGGGAACTGGAAGTAGGTTGGTGGTTGGTGTGTGGAGAGTCGTTTCCCAGGAGGGCTCGTTTCCACCCTCCAGCCTGGGGGGTAGGGGCTGGGTCTTCCTTTGGAGCGCCCCGCTTCCCCCCGTCGCGGTACCAGTGACGGGCTACTGCGCAGGTGGAGGCCGCAGCCCAGCGCTTCCCGCCTGGCACCCGGCAGCAGGGAGCAGGGCAAGCGGCAGGTGGGTGGGGCCTGGGGCAGCCTAGCTCATCACCAGCCCCTCGGAGCCGGTGGAGCTGGTGGATTCGGAGCCAGCTGTGAGCCGCAGGCCCGTGGGGTTGTACAGATCAAAGTCCTCAGCCACTGCCAGCTGCACACGACCATTGACACCACGCCTGCCCGGCTCCAAAAAGACCACATGTTTGTGGACGCTGGCCTTGCGGCTTGGAGCGTCAGGTGGCGTGGTGCTGAGCACGGAGGACTGGGCACTGAGCTCCTGGAGCGGGCTGGGCGCTCGGGCCCGGCAGTGGCAAGTGTGGCGGCAGCAGCGGCGGCAGCCAGGACAGGGTGGGGCGAACAGGTAGAGGAGCACCAGCACTAGGCCCACGGCGCAGCCCAGCAGCGTGGTGTACCCGGTGTTGAAAACCTCGGGCTCAGGGTGCAGGAAGTGCACGCTCACGTTGTACTCGTGTGTTTGGTTGTGGTGCAGGTGTGGCCCAGCGGCCAGGCACACGAAGATGCCCTCGTGCCAGGGCTGCACCTTGCTGATGGCCAGGCTGCCATCACCCATCACTGTGATGCTGCCGTTGGGGGATCCTGGCGCCACTAGCAGCTCATGCTGTGGGGAGACCCAGGCGACGTGCAGGGCGGGGACACTGGTGTTGCAGTGTAGCCTCAGGGGCTGACCCACCTGCACCTGCAGCTGCTCTTCAGGCCGTTCTAGGTCCCGAGCCAGGGTAGCCGTGCAGTTCTCAAAGATGCGGCTGTGCTCAAAGAAGCGCACCAGGGACGTGGGTACCTTGAAGGCCAGGCACATGTACTCGCGCGCAAAGTCGCTCACAGCGCTCAGTCCGCGCTGGCGCCACCGCCGCAGCAGGCGGTAGAGGCGGCAGTCGCAGGGCAGCGGGTTGCTGTGCAGGTAAAGGCCGTTCTTGAGGAAGGCCGGCAGCGCGGCCAGGTCAGGCGCGCGGATTTGTCCCAGCCGGTTGGAGGAGAGATCCAGAGTGCGGAGGTGGGTGGGGCTCAGGCCGTGCAGGTGCTCGAAGGAGAAGGAAGCAAGTTTGTTGCAGCCCAGGTAGAGCCGGCGGAGCGCACCCAGGCCCTGAAAGGTGAGCCGGTCCAAGTGTGCCAGGCGGTTATTGAACAGAAGCAGCATCTCAAGCGCCCCCAGTCCGTCGAGGTCGTGGCGGCCAAGACTCTGCAGTGCGTTCGATGATAAATCGAGCAACCGCAGGCTGCTGGCATTGAGAAAGACTCCGTGACCCAGCTTGTGCAGCTCGTTGTGACCTAGGCGCAGGGCACGCAACTGGGTGAGGGGCGTTAGCCAGCCGTGCTGCAGGTCTCCGATTGCGTTGTGGCTCAGGTCAAGGTCGGCAACCGTTGCGGGTAGCGCCGCCGGCACGTTCGGCAGCCCAAGGCCGGTGCAGCTCAGCAGGTCGGCAGCGCAGATGCATTTGTTGGGGCAATTGTGGGGCGCCAGGGGCAAGAAGCCCTCTGAGTCCGGGACGCTTGATCCGATGCGCAGCGTGCATAGCACTGCGCCCAGGAGGACCAGCCAGACCATGGCAGCGACAACCGGGGTGGGACCGGGGATGCTGTGTGCGGGGTGCAGCTCCGGGACTCCCCACTTCTGCTCCGGCTCAACGTACGCGGTGCTGACGGCGGGGCGGCAGGATGCGAGCTCACCCTAGCGCCGCAGGCTGCTCCCGCCCCTCATTGCAGAGGGCGAGCCGGGGCGCTGGGCACTTCCTTCTCCTCCGTCCCCGCTCCGCGAGTGTTTTCCTGGACCTCAGCTTCTGGACTCCCCGAGGCGAACACTCAGGGGTGGAGCCTCGGGCTCACATGGGCTCTGGCTGCGGGGGGCGGGGCTGCCCCGCCCCCAGCAAATGAAGGTCTGGGTGGCCGAGAGGCGGGGCAAAGGGCTCCGGGTGCCCAACCTGTGCCAACCGGCAGATTCCTGCGGAATTACCTCCTGAGCAGCAGCAGGGAAGCAAGCAAGCCTTTAAGCTGCTAATGCTTCCTTTGAAGGGTTAATGGATATTAACGGGGCAGGTGAACTTGCACCATTTTCTGGTGGGTACCTGGGCTTTGTGGGTCCTTACTGGCATGTAGGACTTTTGGGAAAGGGTGGAAAACGGGTATGGGGTGGGCTGGATTTTCACCCCCACCCCTCCAACACCTAACACTCAGGCCCCAGCTTCCTAACTCCTCTTGCACACACTCCCACTAGGACAGAGAGAGCCACGTCGGTGCTCCTGGCGGACCCCTGCTTCCAGCTCCGCTCTATATGCTATCTTCTGGGGCAGCTGGAACCGCCTGCCCCCGGCACTGCCCTGCCTGCGCCTGACCGGAAGCGCTTTTCCCTACAGAGCTGTGAGTTGGCCAGGGTGGGTCAGGGAAGAGGGATTTAAGGCTGGGCCAGGCCATGAGTTGCAAATTCCCAGGCTGGGGCCACTCAAGAGACACTTGGTTCTGGAGCCACATTTGGGCTAACACCTCTTACAATCCTCAGATCCAGATTACATCAGTGCCGAGGAGCTGGCCCAGGTGGAGCAGATGCTGGCACATCTGACCTCTGCATCTGCCCAGGCAGCGGCTGCCTCGCTGGTGAGTGGGGCCACTGCACACGGGTCCACACCATCACCTGAGTGCACGACAGTGTGCATATTGCATAGGTGTAGCCTCTGTCCACTTGCCTGGGCAGCCAGCCCCAGCCCACCTTGCACTCTGCTCCCTGCAGCCCACCAGTGAGGAGGACCTCTGCCCCATCTGCTACGCGCACCCCATTTCTGCTGTGTTCCAGCCCTGTGGCCACAAATCCTGCAAGTAAGTGGGCCCATGGGTGTAGGAGGCAGGGCAGGGTGGGGCTGGGCAGGGGGCACAGCAGGGGTACACTGGCCATGCTCATCTCGTCCTGTTTAGAGCCTGCATCAACCAGCACCTGATGAACAACAAGGACTGCTTCTTCTGCAAAGCCACCATCGTGTCTGTGGAAGACTGGGAGAAGGCAGCCAATGCAAGTGCCACCTCGTCAGCTGCCTAGGTCTGCCTGTCCACACAGTAGGAGCTTCCACCCTTGAACCCAGACCCAGCTGGGCCCTATTTATGAGCTACTTTGTCAGCCTCCACCCCTCCCAGCACGACATCCAGCCTTCCTCCTGTGTATAACCTCGTTGGTGGGAGCCCAGCCACACCCTAATTGTGCCTGAGCTTGACTTTCAGTCAGGGCCACAGTGAGCATTAAATTATTATTCCATACAGCCCCGGCCCTGCCCTTCTTGGAGTGGGCTTGGTGGGGTGTACCCGGCAAGGGGCCTGCCAGACTTTGTCCACAGGAGAAGGCAGCTGTCCAACTGTTTCAACCTTGTCCAAAGGGCAGCGAGTCCGGGGCCTTCTGACGTGTCAAGCTGGTGCTCCCCTTGCCAACAACAGGGGCGCGGCCAGCCCCGCGGCAGCCCCTCACATGATGATTCGAGGTTCTGGCACAGACTCCCCAATGGACTTGTGGGGCAGGACGCTGGCCCCGTTGAGGTAGAGCTCGTCGTTAACTATGACGTCCTCGCCCAGCACCGTCACATTCTCCATTCGAACCTGGGGGGGAGGGGGGAGGTCTTACCAGCAAGGCAGGCACATTCCCTGTCCCTGTCCCCATTATGACCCAGCCCAGAGGCTTACCCACTGGCCCACACGGCAGCGCCAGCCCACAATGCAGGACTCGAGCCAGGAGTGGGAGCGAATGTGGGCGTCCCGCAGCACTGTGCACCGCCGAATGCACACACCGTCCTCCACCACCACACCGGGACCCAGGCTCACGTTGGGGCCAATGCTACAGTTCTCGCCAATGTGGGCACTTGGATCCTGGGGACAGTAGGGAAAACAGAAGTGGGCCATCTGTCCCCCAAGATGGGAGGGATTAACGGTGGGCTGGGCAAGGGCCTCACCACCAGCACGTTGCCCACAATGCCAGGGCCCGAGCACAGCTGCTCAGGCTTCTTCTGTCGCAGCGACTGTAAGAAGAGGCACATGCCAGTGAGGAAATCCTTGGGCTGCCCAATATCCATCCAGAAGCCTGTAGGGAGGGAATGCATCAGAGGCTCAGCCCAGCCACAGACCCCCCCCACCCTGTGGCCTTCCTGCCTCACCCTGCAGCTCCATGGCATACAGCTGCCCCTCATTGGCCATGACAGGGAAGACTTCCTTCTCAATGGACGTAGGCTGCAGCTGTGGGAGCGGGCAGCGGGTGAGCAGGGTCACAGTGCTGGTGCTGCCCCATCCCAGCCTACCCAAGAGCTGCTTCCACACACCTGAATGCGCCGCAACACAGCAGGGCTCAGGATGTACATGCCCGCGTTGATCTTGTTGGACACAAACACCTGCGGCTTCTCCACGAACCGGTGAATGCGGCCTGTGTCGGCCTCACACACCACCACACCATACTTAGAGGGTTCCTCCACTTTGGTCACCTGAATGCAGGGGGACCTCAGGCCTAGTCCAGTGCTTCCAAACCTTCATGTGCACGCTGCCCTCAATCTCAGGGACTGTGCCCCCACATGCTTCAAGTCTGCACAGCTCTGCACCCTCAACACAAGGGAGCAGTTCACGGCTGGAGGGGTGGGGGGTGGGGGGAGGGAGGTGGGAGTCTCAATAAAGATCTGGTCCTTACCAAAATAGAGCCCTCCTGGCCATGGTGCCGGTGGAACTGCACCATAGCTTGGAAAGGGAAGTCGCAGATCACATCACTGTTGAGGACGAAGAAAGGGTCTGCAGTCTCAGACAGCAGGTCACGGGCCAGTGCCAGGGGCCCAGCTATGGGAGGGGGACAGGCAGGTCACCACTTTCTTGGGGAGTCTGAGCCCTGCATCCAGGTTCAGCAGGCCCCAATCCAGGCTGGGTCTCACTCCTGGCCTCGCCCGAAACCCTCCCCAAGGGGCCTATCTCTACTGACCTGTCCCCAAAGGCTCCTCTTCATGGGACATGGAGATTCTGATTCCTAGCTGGAAAGGAGAAGCCCCAGTAAGGTTCCTCCCACCAGGGTGGGAAACTGAGGTGGGGGCAGAGGGAAGGGCCAAGAGTCGACTGAAGCCTCACCCGCTGCTCCTGCGCCTTCATTTCCTTCTCCAGCACCTGAGACATGTAGCTCACGGCCAGAATCACGTGGTCCACACCTGCCTGTCCGACAGACCAGCGCCGGCAGACGGGCGGGCTTAGCCAGCGGCACTGGGCCCGCACCCCAACTCGCCCGCCTCGCCCTGCGACCCGGGCCTTACCGCGGCCAGCGCCTCCACCTGGTGCAGCAGGATGGGCTTGTTGCAGAAGTCCACCAGCGGCTTCGGGATGCTCAGCGTCAGCGGGCGCAGGCGCGTCCCGTAGCCGCCCACCAAGATCAGGGCCTTCATCGCGCCTGCGGGCGGGCGGCGGAGACTGAGGCCCGGCTCCACGGCGTCCGCGGCCCGCCTGGCCCACCCCGGCCGCTCGCGCCCGCCGCCGGGCCCGGCGCCTGCCCCTCACCTGCCAGACGGACCAGCTCCGGATCTGTGTCGTCCGCCCAGGCCGCCGGGACTCCGAAACGCGGACGCGACGCCGGAGGGGAGAGCAGCTGGCCCGCATTCAGGCCGCGCCGGACCCGGGTGACGTGCGCCCGGGCGGGCCAATCGGCTGCGGTGTACGTGGCACGGCCGCTGGCGACCGAGCGCGGGGCCGCAGCCCCGGCAGACGTAACCAATGCGAGGCCGAGCGCGCCCGGTTGCCATGGGGACCGCGCCCGAGGCCGCGCCCCAGCAGGCCATTGGCGGATCCAAAGCCGGAACTGGCGCCAAGGGCGCGGCTGCCTTTTCTCGCAGGACCTGCTGTACCGCAGCCTCCGGCCGGGCCGGGCCCACCCCGCCCTGCCCATCCCGGGAGAAGCCCGCGAGGGCGGGGCGGCCGGTCTCCCCGGAAGCCGCAGGTTCTTCACAAAGACCGACACACCGGAGTTTCTAGCGGCTTTATTTGGACATACACGACCTCAGACACAAGCGGGACGGGCAGCGCCGGGTGTACAGAAAGGGGCGGGTGCGGCCCACGCCCGCGCACCCCTCCCCCGCACGCGAGGTCCCGAGGACACCCCCGCGCCGGGCAGCGTCCCGGAGCCGGCCTCGGGTGGTGAGGACAGGAAAGTGGAGCAAGAAAGCGATTCCCAGAGGCGAAGCCTTACAGTTCCAGGAAACAAGAGATTCTCCCAGGGTTCTCCAAATATTTTAACCCATTAAACCATTTTTAAAAGTCGGGACGAAGAAAACCAAATTGAACAGCTTTAAAGTTCCAAGCAATCTGCATCTAGGGGGCGTGCACGTGACCAGGTGAGCAGCGGCTGCTGAACTAGCCTCGGCCTTTGGCCCTTTGGGTGAGTCCCCAGGGCCACTGCACAGACCCCAATGTGAGGGAGGGGTGGGGTCCCTGGCAAATTGCTCTACTGGTCCCCTTCCTCATTAAGCACCACCCGATCCCACCCTTCAGGGGGCTGGTGTCACTTGGCCCAAGGAAGCACTATATAGCGGGGTCACTTGAATACCCCAGCCGTGATCCCACGTTGCACTTTGGTCCCAAGTTGGGGCTGGGAAGGCAGGGCCTGGCAGGGACAGGGCTCTGGCAGGGCAGTGAGCAAGAGTGGTGGCCTCGCACGTGCGTGCGCACACCCACCCACCACCTGCCAGGTAACAGGACCCAGCCTGGGGGAGAAGCAGCAAATTCCAGGCTCTCTGCTCTTTTTAGTGCCAGGAAAACACTGCCCCTCACTATGAAAAGGAGAAGGGCATGGCATCTGCTCCCAAAACAGGCATTTGGGGGCCACAGCACACCTCTAGCCCGAGAGGGTCAAAGGTATCCCAAGTGGCCCTTTGTCTCAGCCTCCACCGTGCCAGGAAATGACTACACTAGTGGAGGGCACCATCCCTGAGGCTGAGCCACAGAATGGTGCAGGACAGAAGGTCGTTACTGACCAGAAACAGGCAAACTGTCTCTCCTGGCCCCAAGGAATGGGAACCTGCCCACCACTGGCACCAGGGTCAGAGCACTGAGGGATGGGACCCACTAAGCCCATTTAAGATGCGTGAAGCTTCATCGAAGGACCAGGAAATTAGTCAATCAGTCACCAAGGCCTCTCACGGACATAGGCTAGCAAGCCTTCAATGCCAGAACGGGCATGTGCCCAGGGTGACAAGGGCAGTGGCCCCCCAGGCTTAGAGGTAAGGGCACTAACCTTGGCAATGGTTGGCTGAGTGCAGTGCCACCTCATCTGTTAGAGGTGGTCGGCCTCTATGCCATTAAGGGCTGGCAGCAAAAACTAAAACCACAGGGAAGGAAAGGGTCACTTCCTGGGCCTTCACTGTACCGTCAGTGCAGAGGGGCCACACTCCAGGCTGCTGGGCGGCTGCTGGGCCAGCAGGGAAACACCTCCAATTTGGTTCGCTACCAGTTCTTTGTAAAAAGGCAACACCTGCTGAAGAAGGGCACAGGGCAAACACTCACCTCAGAAACGGGAAAGCGTATTTTGCTGAGGCAACAATAAAAGAAATCAGTATTTACTAATGAACAAGGCTACATCCCAGGGGAAGGATCCCAAGAGACAAGGGCTGGCAGATGGACAAACGTACAGACTGATGGACCCCAGGACTGATGAGACAAAATCCCCCTTACAGAACCTGGGCAGCCCCTCCCAGGGCACAGGTGATGTCCCCAGGTGCAGACAAGCTTCAGGTTCTCCCTTGTAAGCCTGCAGCACCTCACAAGGGGCTACTGCCTTGAGCTCAGCCTGGGAAAGGTGAGACCCTGAGGGGACCACGGCCTGGAGCCCGGGGGGGCGGGGGGGCATCCAGAGGCAGCACAGCTGCCCAAACTAGAGGACAACAACTCCCACCCACAGCACAACAGCTACAAATACTGCCTTGGCCAGTCACCAGAGGCCCTGGGGCCTGCTGGGACACTAATGCTCCCTGGCAAATAGAGCAGGAAGGCCCCCTCCCGTGGGGGAAGAGGGGGTGGGCTCCTCAGGCAAGGGATCTTGGTGAGAAAGGCGGACTGGGGCATGCGGGCAGGAGCAGGTTCAGATGCCAGAGTGCCCAGGAGCCCCAGGGCCTGCCCTCTGCCGTAAGCTGACTCTGCCCAGCTTCATAAACCTAGCCTCGTACTAAGGTCAGAACCAAGGAAGATGGGTCCAACTGTGCGGCTGGCCTTGTAGTGCCCTGGAGGCACCATCCAAGATCAGATGGCATCCACAGCACTGGAACGTGCCCCCCTAGAGATGGGCACCGATTTCATTGCTTCTGAGGACCAGGGATGAGCAGGCATGGAGGGTCCTGCACAAGCCCAGGGCTTGACCCTACAACCAGCAGGGCCCTGAAGCCACAGACCCCAACAATCTGGGCAAGAAAGATCCATGTCCAAGGGCACCCTGTCCCTGCCGCCAAGCCCACCAGGGGCCCCTCTTCTAAGTCAGCATGGACACCAGTCAGAACCGTAAAGCTCAGGAGCCTGGCTGAGAGGATGCATGTTCTGCCTTCCTTCTCTTTGTACATATAGATTCCAGGCTACAGCTAAAAACATTTCTTTTAGTTTTCACCCAACAGAAATATAACCCTTTAAAAGCGAGTCTGTGTGTCCTCGTGGTGAGTTCAGATCAGTGGTCCCTGCCTGCGGGTGGAGAGGAAGGGGTTCTGGGGACCCAGCGCTGGGCCTACTGGTTCTCGTCCCGCATCTGCTCCATGATGCTGATGAGGTTCTCCAGGCCGAACACGTAGCCACGGTCTGGCCCGTCATGCACGGTGGGGTCGTCCCGGAAGCCCTTGAACGTGCTGTGTGCAAAGTCGATCATGCGGACATCCACCTTGGGCGGAGAGGAGCCTGCCTCGGGGCTGGTGCTGCTGGGGCTGGCACTAGGGCCACAGGGCGATGCCACCTCAGGCAGCCCTGTTTCCAGTTGCTTGAGACGCAGCTCGGACCGGCGGTCCAGGCAGGACTCGGGCCGACACTCCTTGCCGTCATAGATGATGAGCAGGGAACTGGAGTAGAAGCGGTAGGAGGCCTGCCGCTCTAGCACTGCTTTCAGGCCCCGCAGTTTGCTCAGGACGGGCTCGAAAAGGTCACGCCGCAGGTCCAGGCCGTTGTGCAGGTACTGGTAGAGGGCGCTGCGGAAGCCTTCGATGGAGAGCCCCCGGCCATAGTACTTGTTCCTGCAGAGGTAATGCCCTGTGTCCAGCTGGTACACCTGAAACCCCAGGAAACAAATGGTGAGTGACAGGTCACGGTGACTGCGCAGTGTCCTGAGCAAGCACAGCCTGGAAAGGACTTCCGGCCTTACTCGCCCTGAGGTCAAGGCAGCAGCTCCACACCTGGAGCCCAGGCCACAGCCACCAGGTCACAAGAGGGCTCAAGGAAAAGACTTACAAGGAGGGACCCACCCTCTCGGAGGCAACTGGGGCCCGCAAGGACAAGGGGAGCACCTGGCACGGCAGCGGGCAGGCCCAGCGGCACCGACACACGCTCGCTGCGGGCTCACCTGCATGCCGCAGACCCTGACCCCCAGCGTGGCCGAGGTGCTCTGCTCGCACTTGCGCATCTGCCGGGCCGCCTTCTCGGCCGACGCATCGTCCCCGTGCTGCCGGGTGCCCATCTTCAGGTCCAGCACGCAGGGGTACTTGAAGTGGTGCACCACGTTCTCGAGCAGGAGGAATTCTGGGCTGCAGTCAAGGAGAACGCCACCCCACTCCCCCGTGGCCGCAGCCAGCACAGCGCGGCACGCTTTCCTAGGAAAGGGAGTGTCTCACCTAGTGTGACCTGGCGTCACCTCACAAACCCTCAAATGTGGGTGTCACACCACTGGCTTTCCTTTTTAAATTCATTTTGTTTTAGAGACAGGAAGGGAGGGCGAGAGAGGTAGAGAAACATCAACATGTGAGAGGTACATGATCAGTTGCCTCTCATGCGTCCCCAACTGGGGACCTGGCCTGCAACCCAGGCATGTGCCCTGACTGGGAATTGAACCAGTCACCCTTTGGTTTGCAGGGTCCAGCCAGGGCTTGTTATTTCTATAAAAAATTGTTTATTGTAGTAAAATATAAATAAAACTTCGCACTTTAAATATTTTTCAGCATGTGGCTCAGTGGCATGAAGCACGTCCACTCTGCAGTGGAACCAGCACCACCCCTCACCCGCAGAACTACTTCACCTTCCCAGGCTGATGCCACAGCTGAGCCCTATGAACGCTGCTAACTCCCATCCCCTCCCCCTCCAGCCCTGGTACCCACTATTCTCCTCTCTGTCCCTACCAACCTGCCTATTCCAGGTACTTCGTGTAGGTGGAGTCATGCAAGATCTGTCCTGCTGTGTCCGGCTATTTCACTTATTTGACTTAACCTCAAACCAGTGCACTGTATGTTGGAAACTTACCCCTTAGTACTTCTAGGACCTTCTGCTCAGGACAGCTCTATGGTCCTGGCTCCGTGTCATTCACACGCATGCCTTCATCTAAAGCTAGTGTCTCCGACAACCTTGGATAAAGGTAGCGGAGCTTCACATGTTTGCTAAGTCACGGGGGCTCACAGTCTAAACCTCAATTCCGTATCTGGAGACAATGACATGGTCACAGAGCCTCAGAGGATAAGACACTCGGCATCACCCTGGATAAACATTTTGGCATCTCCTAATTCTTTAAAGAATAGCTTATAGAAAACCATTACACTTGGCCTTTAACTGACCTATCACCCGCTGCAGCCTGTCAGTAAGTGATAGCAAGTTTTAAGGAAGCAGGACTACCTCGCAGTGCAGGCACCTGAGCACAGGGGCTCTTGAATCCTACTCTGGCCACTTGCTGGCTCTGGGCACACTTGCCCCTGTGCTTCCACTTCTTCACCTGAAGAGGGAACTGTCACAGGAAACCCCCTGCCCCAGGTCACAGACTTTATTTAAGTCCTGAGCACATTTCCCCTTGCTGAGTGTCAGTTACACACTGTTTACTGCTGCAAACACTGAACGGTTATGAGGATTCCCACCCACCCCCTAATTAATACTTTTTCATCTTCTAACATCTTTAAACTATTTTACACTGTAAAATGGTACAGTGTTTAGACATAACAAAAACACTAAAACACAGCACTTTTTAATTATAACCTTTTGGAAGGGGAACACATACACATGTGCATGTCTGTGTGTGTGAGGACACACATGCACACACGCAGATCCCTGACGGTCGACACGGACTGATGTAGTAGTGGCTAGTCACATCTGGTGATTTAAATTTTAATTAAAATAAATATTAAAAATTGTTAAATTGAGTAACTCAAGTCACAGCAGCCAGATTTGATATTCCGCGTGTCGACCACAATGACGGCAGGCATGGACACAGGTACTTCCGTCGTCACGGGAAAGCCCTACTAGACAGCATGCTGCCAGACGGCCGAGTTTAAGACTCAGACTTGAGAGCCCTGGCCGGTGCGGCTCGCTGGGTTGAGCACCGGCCTGCATGTCAAACGGTCAGGGCCCGGCCTGGGCTGTGGGCCAGGTCCCCAGCTGGGGCGTGCAGGAGGCAACCGACCGATGTGTCTCTCACACATCCATGTTTCTCTCCCTCCTCTCCCTCTCTCTAAAAGTATATAAATTAAGAAAGAAAAAAAAAAAGAATCAGACTTAACAGTGCTAAAAAACACAAAAAACCTGTTGATGCAAGTGCGGAGAAAGAGGAGCCTATGAAAAAGGGACAGAATCAAAGAGGGAGCCCTGAGCAGAGAGGGTCTCTGCCCTGGTACTGGTGGGCACACGGGCCCAGGGCCCAGGAGCAGGCACCGGCGAGTGGCGAGGATACTGTAGAGCTTGCGGTCCTTGGACTCGGAGCGCATGCGGCTCAGCTGCTGCTTGTGGCAGCGCAGGCTCCAGGGGTTGTGGCTGATCTTCTCGGAGCTCAGCCCGCTATTGCCGTCTAACATCTGGAAAGGAACGTCTGAATGGCTGTGTTGCTCCACCTTCGGACTCTTTGCCTCCTGGGAGCTAAAGAGAAAGAACACGAGTCACCCTCTGGGGTCTCGCTGCGCTGGGTGGACCAGGCCTAAGGCACCATGCACAGACCCCGCTGGTGGGGGGCATGAGGGCTCCAGGTGCATGAGCACCTAGTGGCAGCTCGGTTTTTGCATGAAATAGCAAGAAACCGAATTCTCTGTATGTTACTTTCCTAATCTAAAAGAAAAACCCATTTCTGACACAACAAACAAAATCCGAGGCACAGGGAAAGGGTTAACAACAGCTGCTGTCCGGGTCTCAGCTCCGACACCCGAAGCCCCTAAGGAACATGAGTCCAGACGGCCTCTGGTGGCCCTTGGGCTCTGACAGCCGTGGACCCACGCATGCGGACCTCCTGTCTCGGTGAGAGAGAGAACAAAGCGTGAGGGCAAAGGGAGCCCTCCCTTTCCAACAGCTGCCAGAGCTTCATTCTCTCTCAAATGGCTACAACCACACTCAGAAGTCATCACTGGGGTGATGTGACAAACAGGATAGGCTGTACATAGGTGGGTAGCCTAGGAACACCAGCCACCATCCCACAACCTGGGCCCTCCTTCCTGTGCCTGACGTGTTGGGACTCAGCAACGCGCAAGTGCTGGCGCCACAGGAGCCGACACGTACCCGCGGCCGCCCGGCGCCCCTTACCTCTCGGAGGTCTCGAAGGACAGGCTGGCTTTCTCCTCCTTGTGGTCGCTGCCGCTGCCTGCCCGGTGCAGGCTCCGGCGGGAGTGCTTACGCCGAGGTTGCTCCCTTTCAGGTGTGTCATCCTGCTCCACTGTCTCACTTTCCACGTAAGGATAGGCCACCAAGTTGATGTAACCATCACTGTCCCCCTCAAAACAGACAGACACCACGCCTGTTGGAAAAAAGGTAGCCAGTCAACGTGTGTGTATACAGCATGGGCACACAAGGCAGACAGCTGGCACCAGCTGTCCCACAGCCCACAAATGTCACCTGCTCTAACACACTGTCCCTCAACATAGGAACAATGACCAAAAGACACATTTCCAGAAGACAGCTGACTACTCATGTCCCCTCTAAGTCTGCTACTTACCTTCAATTTTATATAAACCTCTATTCCCACTTGCTTAGCTAGAGCTCTCACCTGCAATCAATGACTTCAGTACCACTCAGGAACACCCTGTGGTAACTGCGAGCAAAACATGAGAGCATGTAGTCACAAGTACACAGGAGCCCATGCAAAGGAGTCCCAGTGGCCAAATCTAGAATAATTTGAAGAATAAAATATCCCTAAGTGCACAATAAAAACAAATGGATGGGAAGAAATGGTGGAAACCTAAGTCACCATTAGCAAGCAGCATAGCAATGGATTCTAAAATGAGCAAGTTCAAATGTGACAAGAAACAGCGTATTTAGCCCTGGCTGGTGGCACAGTAGATAAGGTGCCAGCTTGTGAACCCAAGGGTCGCTGCTTTGATGCCCAGCCAGGGCGCATGGCCCAGTTGCAGGCCAGGTCTCCAGTCAGGTCTGTGGCTGGGGGCAGGTGAGGGGCAACCATGCATTGATGTCTCTCTCCCTCTCTCCCTTCCCCTCTCTCTGCAAGTAATAAAATCTTAAAGAAAAAAGAAACAGGGTATTAAAGTGCTATCCCTAAGATGTTCATTTGTTAAAATGGGGGGAAAATAGCTTTACAAAGTGATTAAAGTTAAATCACCAACAATAAGACATGACACCCCTTGACATGACAAACTGAAGGGGACATAGGGTCAGTTCCGTTGCTCAAAATACATAACCTCAATCTAATCACGCAAAAATATAAGACAAACCCAAATTGAGAGACCTTCTACCAAAAAATGACTGCTAGGACTCTTCCAAAGTGCTAAGGTCATGAAAGGCAAAGAAAAACTGAGATATGCGGACTGGACAAGTAGCTGAAGCTGTGTTTATCAAGCCTGTGCAACTGCTGTTTCTCGGCCACTGAGAACAATGCATTTGGTTCAGGCTTCCCTCTTACTCTGCAGCTTTAGAATAGTTATTTCTCCAAAGTCAATATTCTTCTGATTCTATTTTGAAGACAATAGCAAACAAACAATCCAATTCAAAACTGCATTTCTCCAGAGAATGTGTACAAATGGCCACTAAGCGTATCAACCTCATTAGTCAAGAAAATGCAAATCACCTGGCTGGTGGCTCAGTGGATAAGGCACCAGCCTGCGAACCCAAAGGTCACCCAGTCAGGGCACATAACCAAGTTGCGAGCCAGGTCTCCAGCCAGATTTGTAGCTGGAAGCAGGTGAAAGGCAACCATACATGAATCTCTCTCTCCCTCTCTGCCTCTCTCCCTGCCCTTCTCTCTGAAAATAAATAAAATCTTTTTAAAAAATAAAAAGAAATTTAAAAAAAGAAAATGCAAATCAAACCACAATGAGATACTCACTAGGATGGCTGTAATTACTTTTTCAAACGGAAAGTAAGTGTTGGCAAGGATGTGAGGAAATAGGAACACTGCTGGTAAGAATACCAAATGGCTGCGGCCATACCATCCTGAACTCACCCGATCTTGTCTGATCTCGGAAGAATGTCAAACGGTGCAGTTGCTATAAAAAAAGTTCCTCAAAAAAAAAGTTCCTCAACCCTGGCTGGTGGCTCAGTGGGTAAAGTGCTGGCCTGTGAACCCAAAGGTCGCTGGTTCAATTCCCAGCCAGGGCACATAACCAGGTTGCAAGCCAGGTCTCCAGCCAGCTCTGCAGCTGGAGGCAGATGAAAGGCACTGATGTCTCTCTCTCTCTCTCTGCCTCTCTCCCTCCCCCTCTCTCTAAAAATAATAAAATCTTTAAAAAAAAAAAAAAGTTCCTCAAAAAAGTTAATCATAGAATTACTATGTAATCATGCAATTCCACTCCCAAGTATAAACCCAAAAGAAGTGAAAATAGACTCAGACACTTGTATGCTGATATTCACAGAGGAATTACCCACAATAGCCAACACATGGAAACACCCAAGTGTCCAACAAGAGATGACCAGATAAACAAAATTCAGTCTCTATTTACAATGAAATCATATTCAGCCTTAAGAAGCAATGAAGTTCTGATCCATTCTGCAAGATGGCTAGACCCTGAAAGCATTGTGCCAAGTGAAATAAGCCAGACACAAAAAGACAAAAATTACATGGATCCACTTACATGAAATGCCTACGGTGGACAAATTTGTAGACACAAAATAGAAGTTATGAGGGGTTTGGGCGAGGGCAAATGGGGAGTTATTATTGAATGGGTACAGATTTTTGTTCGAGGTAATGAAAAAGTCCTGGAAATAGGGCCCTGGCTGATGGCACAGTGGATAAGGCACAGGCCTGCAAACCCAAAGGTCGCTGGTTCGATCCCCAGCCAGGGCACATAACCAGGTTGCAAGCCAGGTCTCTAGACAGGTCCCCAGCTGGAGGCAGGTGAAAGGCAACCATACAGGGATGTTTCTCTCCCTTTCTTCCTCCCTCCCTGCCCTTCTCTCTGAAAATAATAGTCCTAAAAAATAAATAAATAAACCAACAAAAAAAACCCTTTTCCCTTCAAAAGTTAAGACTTCCAGACCCCAGTCCTGTAAACGTCTTACCACCAATTCGATTCACTCCAGCCGCAGAGAAAGATGCTCCACAGAGCCTCCATGCCAGCTGCCTCACCACCTTAGCCTGGACAGCACCCAAGGCTTCCTCCTCTGGGACCAGAGGGCTGCCCCTTCTCTCCTAGACCATTCCAGCAAAGGCACCAGCATGGCCTTCATCAATGGGACTTAATGCTGTGAATTCTTCTGGGGTTTACCTATCAATAAATTCACTTCGTAAGACCTAAACATTTCTCTGATGCTTCCTAATCACATGTCGCATAGCAAAGTGACCGAGCTGCTTTGAAACAGGAGAGGTCTACAACCGTCGCAGGGCCAACAAAACAAGGTCCGCTAAGCCAAGGGCTCCCAGGCCCGAGGCCAGCGACTAACCTTTGTACTCAGGGGTGAACTCCTTCATCTCGGGAGGGAGGGACTCGTAGAAGCGCTGCTCCCTGGAGATGAGGGGCTTGCACACCGTGTGGTCGTCGTAGCGCATCATGCTGCTGTGCCCGCCCACCTGGTGGATGAAGGGCTCCAGGAGGACTCCCCGGTCGCCGGCCCGGCTTGCGTTCTTGCCGTACTGCCCCACTTCCATGGTTCGACAAACACACATCGCGTTGGGGGCCAGCTGCACACTGAGGGCAGAGGATGCAGCACATGGGCCACGGGAGAGCTAGGTGGAAGGGCCTGGTGAGCCAAGAGCCAACGGCCAGAGTCCGTTCTGCTTAGTCTTTCCTAACAGAAAGGAAGAGAGGAAAAGAGGGAATCAAGACACCTGAGAAGCAACGATGTTCGATGGCAGGTTCAGAGCACACCTGCTCCAGGAGGACGAACGGAGACTGGTTCCTGCGGGGCACTGTGCCGCACCAGCACTGAGTGTGCAAGGCAGCTGGTGAATTTTTACTTATGGTGCCATTTTGCTCTCCTCCAGTTATCTTTTTAGGCACAAAAACCCTCTTCCTTTCCCAGTTCTCAGACCTCTTCTAAGTTCTTGAAAGGATTTGATTTTAAAGTTATGTTATATTACAGCCATCAGGAAAGCAATGAGCCATCTCTGTTCATGTCACATTCAAAGATTAATAAGAGTTTAAGGAAAGAAGGCAACATGAATTCATTCTGTTCAGACTTCTCATATCCAGTCCTGGTCAGGGCCTCTTCTGCCTGAAAAATCAGGTCACGCTAGATTCCCAACTTTTCTGCTGAAGGTGCCAAGGAACCGGCAGGGAAAGCTGTTCCTTGATGACTTACAGCATCATAAAAATGTCTTGCTTTTCCCAAAGGAATTCGGGCTTCAGATTTCTTCTGCATTAAACCTACGGCCATCAAGTCTGATCATGGCTAGCACCCCAGGGTCTCCCTTTCTGTGACCCTATACCAACCAGCAGGACAAGGAGAAGCTCTTTTCAATACTCTCCTGGTAATGCCCATTTCCTCTCAAGAAAGTTAAAGTAGTGGACATTAAAACTAGAAATGTGCCCTGGCTGGTAGCACAGTGGGTAAGGTGCTGGCCTGCGAACCCAAAGGTCGCAGGTTCGATTCCCCAACCAGGGTACATAACCAGGTTGCAAGCCAGGTCTCCAGTCAGATCTGTGGCTGGAGGCAGGTGAAAAGCAACCATACACTGAAGTCTCTCTCTCTCTCTCTCTGCCTCTCTCCCTTCCCCTCTTTCTAAAAATAATGAAATAAAAAAATCTTTTAAAAATAAATAAATAAATAAAACTAGAAATGTATTAGCAAGGCTACATATGAAAAGTCAAGACTAAAAAGAAAGTAAAATATTTGTAGAGCAGGAATATGGTTTTACCTGCAAGAGACAAACCATTACTTCTTCCGTGAACCCTGTAATTATAGGCAAAATGGACTATACAAAAACACCATTGCAAAACTTCAAAACTGTCTTAACCAGAAGCTGCCCAGGAATCTACTTCCTATTTCATTGCTGCCAACTAAAAGAAGCTGTTCTCCGCTCCCACTCCCCGAACAGATCAGCACTGCTTCAGTGCGCACGTTTTAGCTCTGCCGGCTCCCTCTCGCCCTCCTTCAGGACAAGGCTCCCTGCCCTGGAGCTTTCCAGGCTCCACTACCCCCCCACAGGAGTTCCAGGCACTCCTACATGGGTCCTAAGGCAGCCTGTGCCGATGCTGCCACTGAACTGCTGCCTGTTTACTTCTCTGATAGCCACCACCAAACCATGCTCTTCCTCCTCCACCCAGGATTCAAGGCAGTACCTGGCACAGGGCAAGTGTTCCAAACTAAGAAATAAAAAGGTTTTTTAATTCCAAAAAACCACCACGAGTACAAGCACATGAAAGGGAACGGAATCTCGCAGGGGCAGTGTTTACAGCAGGGGGCAGGCACGCACTCCGGAAGGTGCCCACGGTGGCAGCGGGCTCTAGGTGGAACTGCAGCCAGCTCCTGCCCTGGCACCCCTGCGCCCTGCATGGCCACTGGCTGGCAGGGGTGGTCAGGACAGTGCTCAGCTTCCTAGGGGTTGGTGGGTGCCTAGGAGGGGAGAGCCTCTGCAGCCTGCCCAGGACTGAGACCAAAGTCCAGTCTCCACTCAGGTATAGACTTTTCAAATGGTGTTTCCACATGATGCCTACATCAAGTCGTGGTGTTCCTGTGTTTGAAGTATCTCCTTAGAATTACACACGTAAAATATGCCACATTTTGTAATTTTGTCTTGGCATTTATTTGAAAATAAAACTGGAATCTGGAAAAAGTGAAAGTGCTAGAAATCTCTCGAGCTCTCTCCATGAAGCCCTGGCTTACCTCGTGTGGAGCCTTGGGGGAGTCACCTGACTCCAGCTCCCTCACCTATAAATGCAAACACGCCCACGGCCCACCCTGCAGGGTCTCATGCAGGAGAAGGGCATGGGCCTATCTCACCTCCTGTCCAGCCCCAGGAGAACTGGAAACAGAGACAGCCTGAGTCACTTTTACCAACTACCAGAGGCCGCTCCTGAAGCCTGGGGTCCATGGAGGCACAGGGACTGAGGCGGCTATAGCTGAGGGTCTCTGCCCTTCCTTCATTTCCTGGCTAACAGAGTCGTGATCTTGTTCAGGCAACCAAACCTCACAGGAAGTGAAGCTCCACTCCAGGCCAGGGAGAATCACGAGCAGCATGCAGTTGTTTCTAGTGGCTGGTTTAGGAAAGGGCATATGAGGAAGTTGGCCAGGGGTTCTCTGGGAAGTTACCTTGCTCTTCAAGAGCATAAGAGAGAACCCCTGCTCTTTCTCAGGACACTGTTCCATCTGGACGCGGCACCTGAGACCAATGCAGCCACTTCTGGCCCCAAAAGCCAGCATGCTGAGCACGTAGAACAGAAAGAAAAAGGGTCCCTTATGCTGTCATAAAAGAACTAGGTATCTTGTTATGTAACAAAGAAATTTCCCTGTATGCTTCAAGCCAGTCATGTTAGGGTTTCCTATCACTTGTAGCAAAAACTATCCCTAAGGACAGGAGTAGCTGCATCAAAATCCCCAGATCTCTAGCCCTGGCTGGTGGCACAGTGGATAAGGCACAGGCCTGTGAACCCAAAGGTCGCTGGTTCAATTCCCAGCCAGGGCACATAACCAGGTTGCAAGCCAGGTCTCCAGCCAGGTCCATCGCTGGAGGCAGATGAAAGCCAACCATGCATTGACGTTTCGCTCCCTCTCTGCCTCTCTCCCTTTCCATCTCTGAAAATAATAAAACCTTAAAAAAAAAAAAAATCCCCAGATCTCAGAACTCCAATTAATATACTTTGCACATAAAGAGATCAGTGTTTGCTGATGACAACAAGGAAACTTCCAACAACTGAAGAACAAGCCCTTCACTGACAAAGGACACACTCTCCCCAAGGCCAGAAATTAAAAAATGTAACTCTATAATCTTTAAAGAGGCCCAGAGGCAGAGAATTTGAATCATATCTGGTCCTCAGAGTTGGTACCAAGATACTAAAAAAGACTCTGACAAATAGAAAATTCATTATCTAATAAAAGGTAATTAGTCTGTCTAAATATCCAAATAATTAGCTAAGAACTGAGTCTCCTGTGATTCAGCAACAGGCAGAACATAAAAGACACTCTTGCCACTTCAAGACCTTACTGATCAAGACTTTCTACCAACCAGTCCAAACACAATGGAGTGAAAAACCAAACACACACAACGGAGAGAATAAACCTTACTTTCCAACTGCCACCGATCCTCCAACAATTTTGCAAGCTGTCCTCCAACCTGATTTCTGAAATTCATATGGCTTTATGCCTAGTACATGCCAACAGCTCTGTTAAACTAACAACAAAAACCCCCAAGAGTAAACGTTTTTGTTTTGTAATGGCTCCCAGGGTTTCCCTGGGGGAAACTTTATAACTAGCCTTCTTTCCCCTTGAGGAAACAAACAAACCAGGTTCCCTCCGGGGTTTGCCATCCAGAGGTGCTTCCTGTACATCTGCTGCTGAAATTCATGTGGCTGGAGCACACATTGTTCAACAAAATCTTTCCTGTAACAGCAGTAACAAGATGGTTTTTTGGTTGAGGTTAATAAAAAATACTTCTGTTTAAAAAGACAGATAAATAACAATAACTAGACATCGTCCCCAGCAAATATCACAACAGCTTATTCAGGAGAAGAAAAACCTTAGATAAATCTGCATATTATAAAGATCTCCCAAGTCTATCCTTAGGACTTGCCATCTTTTCTTTTTTTTTTCCCTGTTAAAAAATCACCGTTTTGTAATTAACACCTCTCAGAAAAATTCTCCCTTGGTCCCCCAGAGATGTCCCTTGATCCTGGGAGCACAACCCCCACTTCCCAGCGTCCGTCTCCCCACGACTCGCTTCTCCGGAAGACTGCCCACTCCTCTCACACTAAGCACAGCCTCTCCCCTTCTGGTGGCAACTGTCAGGCATGTGAAGACGGACAGCAGGAACAGCAGTCAAACCTACTGAGATTAGGGACGAAAAGGAAAGGCTAGAGCCATTTTTAGAGTCACTGTTAAGATGAACAAGAAGGAATAAACAGTGAAAGACTAATACAGAACAAAGTTGTTCAAAGTTCCCCAAGCTCCCGTGCAAAGGACACTTTACAAAGGCAGTATTTTTGAGCCCTCTGGCCAGACAGAATGAGTCCTTCAAATGAGCTGCCTTCTGAGCCCCGACACAGGTCCAACCCCCAGCAGCCTCCACTGGGCACTCGCAAGACCAAACCTGTTCGTCACCAGGGCTTCTTCCTCCAGGCCACTGCAAGGAAGCCTCCGGAAGGTCCCACGTGCAGGCAGGACAGGTCTGCAGTCCAGACAGACCGCCTCCCGGCTGGCACTGTGAAAGACTGCCCTGACTTTAGCATCTCCAACCTCATCAACCCTCTGAGCTGTGCAGCTACCAGTGCCACCCAGAGTACCATGGCCACTGCAGGGCGCTGACCATACAGTACAACACGGTCACCAGCACTGGCTGTTTCGAGACTGACAACAGCCACCCTAGGGAGCTTCCTATATGACAGCCCAACACCAAGTATGATGCAAACCAGTGAGAAGTCCGTCTTGTCATGACAAAAGACCTGAGCAGTAAGAAGTATGTCAGAACACACTGGAAAACCCCCGCCTAATTCTCCCACCCTGCCCCACCAAGACAATCAATGTGGCCAAGGCACCGTCTAAACAGATCCCTCCCAGTACATCCAGCAGAGAATCTAGACACTAAACAGGACTTGCGGTGTGGTTCTATTTACACGACATTAAGGAAAATAATGAAGATGACAATAATGGTGACTCTGGGGAAACACTAACAGAGAAGGAACACAAAGGGGGAGGTGACACAGGTGGCAGCACAAGGAGGCTCACTGTAGCGCTGCTATATTGAATTAATGACCAATGTATGTCAGCGTGAGTGTATTTCAAAACCAAATTGGACAAAGCAAGTTTGAAAATGATATTTCTAGTATGATGCCATTGTAAATTTTTAATATATAAAATACATGAATTTGTGAACACGCATATGTATTTATTAATAAAAGCAATGATATGGAATAGCAGGATGTGCATCAATTTCAGAAGGAGGAAGGGGATGGTATCTAGAAAGAAAGGGAGCTTCTTTCTGGTCTATAATTCTTTGTTTTATTTATTTATTTTTAATCCTCACCCAAGGATAGGTTTTTACTGATTCAGAGAAAGGAAGGGAGAGAGTGGGAAGAGACATCAATGTGAGACCAGGAATCAAACCCGCAACCTTTTGGTGTTGGGGGGGGGAGGGGGGCCAACACTGCAACCAGCTGAGCCACCTGGCCTGGGTTAAATTTTTTTTTTTTTTTTTTAATTTTTTTTTAAGATCTTATTTCATTATTTTTAGAAAGAGGGGAAGAGAGAGAGGCAGAGAGGGAGAGAGAAATCAATGTATGGTTGTGTTTCACCTGCCTCCAGCCACAGACCTGACTGGAGACTGGTTTGCAACCTGGTTATGTGCCCTGGCTGGGGAATCAAACCTGCGACCTGTGGGTTCACAGGCCGGCACCTTATCCACTGTGCCACCAACCAGGGGTTAAAACTTTTTTTTTTAATTAAAATTTAGCCCTGGCTGGTAGCACAGTGGTTAAGGTGCCGGCCTGTGAACCCAAAGGTCGCTGGTTC
>PVIW01012921.1:0-29772 GCA_004026585.1 Noctilio leporinus | reverse complement strand
CCCTGTGCCCCCCACACACACCTGTGCCCAGACCCTGTGCCCCCACACACACCTGTGCCCACTCCGCCATCCTCACAGCGCCCGAATGGTGGCACCACAATGCCTGGGCGGGCTTGGGAGTCCCACGCAGTGGACGGCAGAGCCCCCGCCTGGTCCTGAGCGCCTCCTAAGAGCAGAGCTGCTGTTTCCTGGTCTGGAGCTGCCGCTGCTCCAGACCAGAGAGGCAAACGCCTCTCCCCAAAGGAGCTGGCTTCTGAGCCCGGGGCTCTCGGGGGGCCGGCCGGCCCCTCTAAAACGAAGTGTGTGCAACCGTGACGATCGCAAGTCCTGAACCTAAAATGTCGCCGTAACTGAAAGCTCATGAACAGCATCACCACACTGATTGCGTGGAAAAGGGTGGTTTGGATCCGGACCCTATTTGTTTTCCCATATGATTCCGGTTCCCCCGTGTGTGGGAACGGAGAGTCAGCTGTGTTTACAGTGGTCCCATCAGACCTGTACCTGTGTGCTTCAAGGTGAAACAACAAATGAGAAGCCAGGTCCTCATTCTCACTCCCTACACACACGTGCACACGCGCACACACACATACACACACGGTCTCCTTGCTATCAGGGAAACAGAGTTTGAGAGGTTCTAGAAGCCACAGCGATACCACACAATACCACGTGATACCACGTGATACCACACAATACCACATGCTACCACACAATACCACACAATACCATGCGATACCACGCAATACCATGTGATATCACATGATACCACACAATACCATGTGATACCACGCAATACCACGTGATACCATGCAATACCAGGTGATACCACACAATACCATGCGATACCACACAATAGCATGTGATACCATGCAATACCACACAATACCATGTGATACCAGGTGATATCACGCAATACCATGTGATACCATGTGATACCATCAATACCATGTGATACCACATGATACCACGCGATACCATGTGATACCACGTGATACCACACAATACCATGCCAAGGGCCTAACCTCCCAGAGTCCATGCTTTCCTCTTCCCCTTGCCGTGTCTGGGGGGGAAGGGCCTCCGTTACTGGCTTATTTACGAACAACACTTGTTTGTCACAGCTACTTGGGTGATTTAACGAAAAATGTGTGCCCTCAAATGAGGAGTGAAAAGTTGCTCTGAAGCTGAAGGCAATTAAACTGGGTGAATGATCAACATAGAAAACGAAACACAGAGCCCCTGCAGCTGAAAAGTGAAGAATCGTGCGGCTCCTGCCGCAGCATCGGTCCTGGAAACCGCGTCTGCGCCCGAGGCCAGGCGCTGAGGGTGCAGATCAGGACGCGGCGGGTAGATTCCCCCCTCGGCTGCCGCTGGCTGTTGGGAGGGGGACGGGCATCCAGTCGGTCAGTCTTCAAAATCCAAGCCTGTGAAGGAGACGTAGGGAGCGATGAGGCCTTGGGGGGCAGACACAGGCTTGCTTCTGAGACAAGATGAGGAAACAGGGTCGGAAGGGTGCGCAGGAGGGAGACGGGTAGCAGAGTCCGAGGAACTGCGCCCTGGAGGAGGGACCCGGAGGCCCGGCGAGTCAGGCTCAGGAGCACACGCAGCGAGGCTGTTGGCAGGGTGTGACGCGGTAGGAAGGGCCGCACGGCAACACGCAGCCATCCCAGGAAGAGCGTGGCACCTAGACCGTCCCGTTCATCCGACTGCCTCGTGGGACGTGGAGATTAGCCGCCCAGGGTGACCAGCTCACAGCAAGGTGGTTGGCGATGGAGACAAATGAAGATTTCCAATGTATTTGGGGGAGGCCTGGCCAGTGTGGCTCCGTTGGTTGGGTGTCTCCCGCAAATCGAAGGGCCACCGGTTCCGTTCCAGGCCGGGCACGTGTCTGGGTTGCAGGTTTGGTCCCGTTTGGGGGCTCGAACAAGAGGCAACCGATCGATGCTGCTTCTCCCTCACATTGGGGTTTCTCTCCCTCTTCCTCCCTCCCTTCCCCTCTCTCCACAATTCACAAGAACGCCCTCGGGTGAGGCTTTTATACTATGAAACAGTTGCACTGGAGGCCATGTGTGCCCGTATGAGTTAGATAAAGCTATAAACGCTCTCTGTTAGCATGATTTAGAACCCGTTTTTGATTTTAGGAAAATCCTGCCCAGGAAGTAAGGAGCGGTGCGCACTGCTTAGTGACAGAGGACCTTTCGAGACCCGCTGTACACGGCGCTGGGACGCGTTGTACACACATTGTACGCGGCACGGCACCCGGAGGCCCGCAGCAAACCCTGGCGGCCCGGCCCAGCACCTGGGCTCCAACCCTGCACAGCATGTGCGCTGTGGCCTACTGTGGGCAGCGTGACGTGACAGTACACGCCGGTGACCTGCTACACACAGGTAAGCATAGAAAGTGCGACGTGAAAGGTAAACACGGTGCACCTGCACGGGGCACTTACCACGGCTGGTGCTTGCAGGCCACGAGGCAGAGTGACCTCAAGTCCGAGGCCTCGGACACCCCTGCCCTCGGCGTCCGTGTGCAGGGAGGACTCGGGTTCGTGTCGGTTCCCTAACCAGCCACCCACCACCTGCGTGTGTCCGCACCCTCTGCCCTGACCCTCTGCCACTGACAACCATGCATGCGGGCGACAGGCCCAGGTGGACCTGCCCTTGCCGGAGCCCAGCCTGATCTGCAGGCCCGCCGCCCCTTTTTGAAACTGGCTTCCTCCTAGCACCCCACTTCCACGGCCCCTGGTCTTGCTCCTGCCGGGGGGAGGGGGTCCTGCCCTCATTTTCCTGCCTCGCTTGCCATCCCTCCTTCTGCAAACGCGGGGTTTCCCGCTCCTGGGGACCGGGCCCTCTGCCTGCGTCCGGTCAGGCCCACAGGACCCGCCGCAGAGCTCCCGGGGCCGGATGTCCAAACCTCAGTTTCTGCTCACGGTGTCGCGTCTCCACTTACTCAACCTCGATCCTTCCAGGGCCTTCTGCTTTCTTCCTGACGGTTCCCACGCCCAGCCTTACCACATCCTGTGGATTCTAGACTAAAAACATCTGTGTGAAGAGCCCTGTGAGAACGCGCTGCCCCCACTTCACAGCCGTCATCGGAGCCGAAGCCTCGCTGCCACCCCGCGCCTCCTGTCCCCCCCGGGTCCTCTGAGGCGTCTCTGTCTCAGAAATGAGACCCCAGAGTACATGCCATCCTGATCTGCACGCCTCCTGTAACACACGTGAGCTTCCACCCTGTGCCAGACACTTTACTGAGTACGTTACACGCATCATTTTCCTTCCAACTCAGAATAGACACGTTGTACCTCTTGTGTGTTGGGGCAAACACGCTCCCGTGGGCGGTGGTCTGCTCAGTCACGCACGGACCCGTCACCTCATCCAGGTTTCCTGGTTTCCAAAGCTCCTTCTGAGAACTTAGTACATGGTCGTGCAGAGATGCGTAACCTGACAGTCACCAGACAAAAATGAGAATTTTTATTTTATATGTGATAGCGTACCGGGGGGAAAATTACAAATCCACCTAAGGAAGGTAAGAAGGGAATCGTGTTGGCACAAAATGAGATGGAGCAGAAGTACGAGAAAGTAGACAGTGAAACTTGAAGCTCTTCTGGATACCGTAGCTCAGATCCAAGTGGTGGTAATGTCTCTGAAGGGCAAGGATTTATCTGGCGTAAGAAAACTGACAGTTTGGGTGTGAATACCTGCAGGAAGAGAAACATATGCCCTGCTGCCTGCAGTGCCACACGGCAGGGCCACGCGACACGGCCACGTGACAGGGCCACGCGACACGGCCACGCAGCAGACACTGTCCACCCTCGGGAAGTCTCTGGGAGTCAGGGTCAGGGACCAGCTAAGAGACAGGGACTTAGAGACGCACCTACCCACCAAAGTCTAACCGATGCACTATTTTAAAAGAACAACTCCTCACCCTCTGAATCTTAGCTCATCGAACCATGTTCATTTTCTTCGTGTGACCGGAGACTGGACCCGAACTACCCCAAACCGTGGCCACTGGACGGGGCCCTGGCTCACCCCACGCTGCCTTAGAAACTAGAAAATGGCTGCAGGGAGCTGAGGTGCTTCTCTCCTGCCCTATCAGGATACACGTTTTAATCTTGTTTCGTTTTCCTGATTCCTGAAAGGCTGCTATCGGGATCGAGGTTTTTAAAAACTTGTTGGCAACCGATACTCAGAAATATGTATTAGTTCCTCTAAGTCACACATGTAGATAATAAGTGGCTGTCTCTAGGCCTGAAGCCTTCATGATGCACCATGATAGCAAAAAACAGAGGTGCCGTGTGACTAACATAGATTTTAGGACGTATATTTCTGCCCCCAAGTCAGAAATTTATCTTGGTTGTTTCTTCTTCTTCTTCCTCTTCCACTTTCTCTTCTTCTTTTTCCTCTCCTCCTCCTCCTCCTCCTTCTCCTTTCTCTTTGCTGGTGAAGATACCCGTGTGAGTGCAGGAAGCAGTTCACATTAGTATCCAACAGCGCTTTGCATGCAGGAAAATGCTCGGCTGCTGTGCCGCATTGTTCCGCGGACTTGGGGACCCTCTCCTCCTCCGTCAGCGCACGGTCGTGAGTTTAGGGCGAACCCTTACACGTGAACAGCTGCTGCGAGTCATTTTAGTTACGTGATGCGACTCTGAGACGAACGGCTATCACGTTATCCCACTTTCCCGTCACAAAACGGTGATGGAACATCTTGTTTGCACCTCACGTCCTGGGAAGTTAGGTGGCGAGACACCATTTTGCGTTGTTTTGTCACGAGGAAGCAGAAGGCTGCTGGTTCCTAGAAAGCCCCCGGCGGTAGGTGGCAGGTCTGTGACACAAACCCAGGTTCCTCCTCCGCGGCGGGTGGGGGTGGACAGCCCGGGAGAGCTGGGTTGGGTCCGGCTGACTGGGCCCACGCGGGGCGAGCTGGCCGTCTTTGGGGGCTGGGCTGGAGTGGGGACCAGGCGGAGACCCCCGTCCCTCCTCTCCCGGAGCTCTTGGCCAGCGGGGCAGGCAGGACTCAGACAAAAAGCAAAGACCCGGTGAGCGCTGTCCGTGTGGGTCCGTGTGCGAGGAGCTGAGACGCCCTTGGAGACCAGCACGGGCACTGACCTCACCGCTGCAGACAGCGCTGCCGCCACTCAAAAGGCCACCGGAGGTCACGGATCTCAGGCCACTCTGACACGCGAGGGGCCAGGCAGCAGGTCACTGTGGGTGGATTTGAGGGGAGGCGGACGGAGGACCCACACCGTGGGGCGTGTGCGGTGGCACCTTCGCTGGTCACCACCGACCACACGTGTCCTGGGAGTCACTTCACGCAGCGTGTAACAGGCCAACAAAACACGCAGGTGCGGCCCCGGGAGTCTGCAGCCCGAGGTGCCTGGGCCCAG
This sequence comes from Noctilio leporinus, assembly GCA_004026585.1. Taxonomy (NCBI): domain Eukaryota; kingdom Metazoa; phylum Chordata; class Mammalia; order Chiroptera; family Noctilionidae; genus Noctilio; species Noctilio leporinus. The sequence goes on along the minus strand of PVIW01012921.1, from coordinate 24,397 downwards.
GTGGGGCCATGGGAGCTGCCGGCCCCGGGGCTGCACGGGGACTGGCCAGGCCCCAGGCCTGTGTGACTGAGTCTCCCTGCAAACGGCCGCGTCCCCGCGGGGCCAGGCCCAGCCCCTGACAGACGGCGGAGGTGCGGAGTCCCCTCTTCGTGGGGTGACGCCAACTCGGGGTGACGCCAACTCGGGGTGACGCCAACTCGGAGCGACCACCGTGAAGGCCTCGAGGACACACTCCCTCCATCCCCATTAGGTAGCCGGTGCCGAGGGCGCCCGGAGGCCACATCTGCGCGTGCGGGGAGCCCTTTGGAAGCAGCGCTCAGGCCCGTCACCCGGCCGGTGGCTGGAACTCAGTCCCGGGGCCGCGCAGGGAAGGTGGCCGCGCGTTCCCGCTGGCGCCGGCCCTCTGGTCTCATCACCCAGCCCGCAGCAGGGACGGAGGCCGGAGCCGGGGGCCGGCGGCTGCCGCGGGGACAGGGCCCTCTGCGCTGGTGGCCCCCGGGGTGGGGTGGGACAGCTCAGCCCACCCCCACGTGTGGCCGCCGCGCACCTGCACAGCGCCCTGCCTGCAGTGACGGCTCCCTGGGAAAGGTGACACCTCGTGTCCCTGAGCCCAGGCGAGCACAGGTTTGCCTGAGATTCTCCAGGGGTCCGGTTACCCTAGGTGTCTGTCACACAACCTTTTGCCACGTTCCAGACGTGGGGCGCAGAGGGGACGGCTGAGCGCCCGGGGGCCGGAAACCTGGGGCTCCTCCCGGGCTGCGCACCCAGCCAGCTGCAACAGGCCAGCTCAGCCCTCCGCTCCCCGCAATGTGGAGGGTCCTCTCCCCCACAACGAGAGGGACAGTCTGTCACTTCCCTTGCCCCGGGGGCGTCGGAATGAGTGAGCCACGGGGTGACGGCTTCCCTCCTCTCCCTCCGGCTGGGGGAACCGAGTGTGCATCAGAGCAGCACCTCTACTTTGTGAGCACTTTCCCCTGGGATGTCTTCATAAAGTAGAGACACCCCCCCGGCAGCCGTAGGGGGGTAATAACGCCGCTGACCCTGCCGGGAGGAAAGGGTCCTGAGTTGACGGGGTCAGTGGGAGGCGGGGCGCTGCGCGTGGAGCATGTGAAAGGGGGGGGACCAGCTGAAGCCGCACCGAGAGCAGGGAGGACGGAGCTGCGGCTGCTCTGCCCTCCCGTCCGGGCGGAAGGTGAGGCGGCAGGTCCGACGTGCCGGCCTTGGGCCTTGGGCCTGACCCCACGACGTCACGGCAACTGGAGCGGAACCGCCCTCAGCCACGCGTGGGGATCGGCGATGAGTCGCCCGTCCACGCAGGCGGCACGTGCTGCTCCGACGCTGTCGCGTTGGTGACATACCGGCCCCCGGCCGTGATGGGCGGTCTGACGCCAGCAGCACCACGTTAAGGGGGGTTCATCCTGTGCCATCTGTCGGTGACACGCTCCACATCAGGCGCCTCTTGGGGACAGAAATCAGCCAACCGCAGCGGCGGTGACTGCGGTCCTGTCCGTGTTTGTAGCACAATTGCTTCCTCCGTTGAGGCGCCTTCGGTTTCGTTCCTCAGGCGACGGTACGTGAGGCCAAACATGACGTTTAACGGTGGCTTCAAGGGGTGTTTGCAGCTCTTTCCCTCAGTTTTCACAGGCTTTTGAGAGTGGAAGAAAACCCCTCTACAAACCCATTCTATTTTACAGAATTAGTTTGAAAGCAAGTGTCTTCATTCATCATTTAAAAGTCAACTAAGGGGTAGCAAATGGGAGGGAGACCCCTGGTTCCAATCGCAGCGTGGGTTTCCGGGGTGGGCAGAGGGTCCGTGACTGAACTTGGGAGAACCCTGTTCTCGGAAGGCAGGGGAGGCCCTGGCTGGTGGCTCAGTGGATAAGGTACCGGCCTGAGAACCCAACGGTCGCTGGTTCGATTCCCAGCCAGGGCACATGACCAGGTTGCAAGCCAGGTCTCCAGCCAGGTCTGTGGCTGGAGGCAGGGGAAAGGCAACCACACATGGATGTCTCTCTCCCTCTCTCCCTTCTCCTCTCTAAAAATAATGAATAAAATCTTAAAAAAAAAAAAAAAGGAACTGTTTAGGAAGGTGACAAGAGGCAGCCAGACCTCTCCAGCATGACCAATGCACAAATGTGAACATACATGGTCAGAGTTTATCCCAGACGGAGGCTGGAGGATGGGGCAGGAGGAGACAGGGCATCATACACGGTACATCCGTCTGTCCAACGTCAGACCATCCCAGTCTGTCCAGGAGCCGTGCAACGTTACGTCTTCTTCCCGTGGGGATCAGTTTTCGTCTCTGGTGTTAACTCTCTGCCACGAACCTCTCCATGGTCTCCTGGGTCCTCCGAAGTCATCCTACACTGAGGGCTCCACATTCAGGGGTGCGTGGCTTTTCTGCTGGAAAGATCTTCCTCAGTCATCCACCTCCTCAGATTGACGGGACCCACAGTGAATCATCATTTAGGTGATCTTAAAATTTTCAAAAAACCATCTTGAAGGAATAAGAGGTCATTATTACAGGAGCAGAGAGAGAATTATTCCCTAATGCTATGGAGTCACCGTGTTCTACCTCTAAACTAACATTGAAAAAAATTAAGCAGCTTCCTTGTAGGTTGGTTTTCTTTTTCTTTTTAAGGTTTTATTTATTATTTTTAGAGAGAGGGGAGTGGAGAGAGGGAGAGAGACATCCATGTATGGTTGCCTTTCACCTGCCTCCAGCTACAGATCTGGCTGGAGACCTGGCTTGCAACCTGCTTATGCGCCCTGGCTGGGAATCGAACCTGTGACCTTTGGGTCCGCAGGCCAGGGCCTTGTCCACTGAGCCACCAGCCAGGTGTAGGTGGGTTTTCAAAAGCATCTTTTCCAGCTCAGGTTGGAACATCCCCGCCCCGCCCCGCCGCTCCAACTCTGCTCTCCATCCCCCAATTACTCAACATCCATTACCGACAGGTCTGTTTCCTGTCACCCACCATTAAACATCCATCTGAATGCTACAACAGGGATTAAAAGCTTTGCGCTTCCAGAAAGTATGATCTCACCAGGACTTTGCTGTGTAACTTTTCATGACCATCGGGAGATGGTAAGCCTGAAATGATTACACAGAAATGACTCCGAACGACTGTTGCGAGGGGTGTTTAATTGGAAGTATAATGGCCGTGAGCGTCTGGGTCTGATTTCATTTTATGCTCAAACAGGAAATGACTCTCCTGCCTGTGGGGACGTCAACCCTGGAGGAGCCCAGCATTGCGGGAGGGACACGGTCCTGCGGGGAGAACCCAGCAGTCAAGGCGGAAGAGCGGACCTGTCCCAAGGGCAGGCGTCACCTCACATGGCCAGCGAGTCCCAGCAGGTAGGGGGAGTGCAGACCCATCTGCAGAAACCCATGGCTCCTGAGGAGAGCAGAGGCACAGGGGCTGTCCCCTAACAGCACCAGCTGCAACTCTGTAGGGAGAGAAAGACCAGCACTAGGAGACTGTGTGGGGGGCAGGCGCATAAGCATAACTAAAACTTATTAATAAGAGCATGAAAGAAATGAACCCAGACCCACTGAACGGAACAGCAGATCACGGAGACCTGGAGGAACAGCAGCCAGCTGGCCACGGAGCTCCAGAAGCTACCTGGCGTCCGAGGACGCGCCCCGGGGCCCATCCGCACGGCGGGCTACGGCTGCGCGGAGCCTGGGTGTCTGCACGGCTCTCAGAGTTTGAGTCCAGTTCGTGCCCACGCGCACTCAGCCGTGGATTAACTTGCAGGCACCGTTGGACACAGGTTCCCGGGTGCGGTGCCCCAGCCCTGCCTGTTAGAGGCACCACTCCAGGGCCCTGCTGTGCGGGACCAGGACGGAGGAAGGAAGCCGATGAGACCTGGGGGAGAGGGCGGCGGGTTTCCTCAGCCCCGTGACGCCGCTGGGGGGTCACCTGAGGCCGGGCCGTGAGGACGCCGACCGCGTGGTCAGAATTCCACGTGTCAGAAGAAAGCCGCACGTGTCTGCTCAGAGCTGTCTGTCTTCCTCAGAAGCGTTGCCTGGTCTGCTCCGCTAAGAAGCTTCTGCTGTGGGAGGAGCTGGTGCCCCCTGGGCCCCACGTTCGCTCCAGGGAAGGATATAGACCGAGTCCCAACGCCCCGCTTTCCTCAGCTGTAGACGGAGGGGCTGGACCAGATGTTACGTAACAGCCGTCAGGTCACACGTGACACGGCTCTGCGCTCGCACGTGCTGCCTGCCACTGCCCCGAGGGCCACCCTCAGGGGCCGGGGGGCCGGGTTGTGTACCCACGTTCCCGGGAAGTCCTTGAGGACCTTCACGGAACCGAAACGACTCTGTGATAAGGGCAGGTCCATCCTGTAGAGACTTGGCGTCATCATACGTGTGTCTGAAATGCCATGAACCAAAGCCCGAGGGACCGCTGGCCACTTTCCGGTAGGTTCCGTCTTCCCTTCTTCCATCAGACAGGACTTGCCTGAAACGAACATGACCGGGGAGGGACATCGCGTTCCAGCTGGAGGCGCCCACCGCCTCACGCTGTCTCTCCCGTGGCAGGCGATGTCCTGATGACAACACGGTAGCTGACACCCGGGCGCATGGCAGGGGCCCCGCTCCGAGCTCGGGTGTTCCGTGTGTCATCTCTGTTGCTGCCCCCTGGACCCCGGGCCCCTGCCAGTCAGCACTCAGGGTCCACTTCATACAAGAGAGGGTCGCGTGTCTGGCTCCGGCCACGCCCGCTTTCCCGATGAGCACGAGGGGCGTGGGGACAGCAAAGCCCTGGGCGTAGACCCGTGAGGCTGCGTGGGAGCATCACGCGTGCAGCGTGCCGTGCGGGGCTGCCCCGTGGCCAGCATTTTGCTTCCCGTGAGCCGGTTCACGGCACTTTTCTCAGACGGCACGTCAACCTAGTTTCATCAAAACGAACCGTTCGCTCCTGCTTTCAGAAACTGGGGCCATTGGTCCTTCCTGGAAGTGGCTTCTAAAACACCCCGGGAGGACATCGGCCTCCTAACGCTTTGGAAAATAAATTATGCGGCGTTCCCTCTGTCCTCGAAGAACTATCACGGCTGTGACTGAATTTTTAGCATCACAAGCAGGCCGAAGGGTAAGAGGCTTTTACGGATGCTGTTCGTTAAAACGTTCGTCGTAAGAAATTTCAGAAGTGTCCCCTGCGGGGTATCACCAGCTCTGAGGTTGCTTTTCACCTACTTGCTTGTCCTCGAGGACTTTTCCAAAGCGTGAAAAGCGTTAGGCACCCTCGACGGACCTCGTGCCTTCCTTCCGGCGGGTGGAGCGGTGCCGAGGGGCACGTGGTGGCGTCTCCCCGTCCTGTGCCCTGTGGGCGTCGTGGTCAAGCTGGGAGAGCTGTGGGGAACCAGAAGTCCTGGGGAGCAGGGTGAGTGCACCCGAAACCCGTCCACTGCACCTCCCGGGCGCCCCTCCCCGGAGGCCAGGAGGTGCCCTGGGCCCGTTCAGTTCCCGGGTTGCCTCTGTGCGGGACTGGCTGTGGCTTCCTCCCAACACCCGGTGCTGCTGGGACTCTGGGCGCAAAGCGGGGAACGAGGCAGCGGAGGAGGCGCCGCCCATCACGCCGCCCGCGGCCGAGCCAGCGAGGCCAGCGAGGAGGTGTGACGGCGCCCGGAGGCATCTCCACGCGCCGTGGGGCAGCTGCCTGTTTCCCGGGTCACTTCCAGCCACCACCGTGGTGCCCTCAACCCCTGCCCACGCATGTTCTTCAGCGGCGTGTTTAGGCCTACGGGACGTGTCCCCAAGGTAGAGCCGCGGGAGGAAGGCACTGAACTGGGAAGCCTCCAGTCCTCCCCTCAGCGCTGAGACCGCCCCTCCCGCGCCCACCGGCGTCTTCCGGGCTGGCCTTTCCCGGAGGGTCGCGCGTATTTTCACGGCTTTCACCCCTTTACCTCGGGTCCCAACTTCTCCCCTGAGCGGGGACCTGCACTTGGATGTTTTCACCTAAGTCTCACCCTCTCACCCCTCATTCTTCTGCCTCGACCCCCCAACTCCCCTCTCTGCCACCTCAATCCAAACCAGCCCAGCACCGTGCCCGAGGGCTGTTCTCTTTCTCAGTTCTTGTCACCACGTTCCAACAGTAAAAGTCGTTGCAATAAGTAGGTCCTGGGGAGCTCACGCACCCGGCACACCCATCCCCACTCACACACCTGTGCCCCCCCAAGCCCCTGGGGGGGTGGTCGCCCTGCTCCGTGCCCCTCCGTGCCTGCGTGTAGCCTGGGGACACATACAACGCACCGTGTGGAGCAGCTGCTATGCCCGATTCCCCTGCAAGTGCACGGGGGGCACCTTGCCTTCTTCGCAGCCCCGGTACCTGGTGGGCCGCGTTGTTTACACTCAGACACTGAAGAAATGGCTGTTGGAATGGGTTCCTCTGACAGGCAACGGAGCCACCCCCGTCAGGGCTGATGTCAGTGAACGAAATGAGGTCACTTTCCGCGGGGTCGTTCTGGCAGCTGCGCCAGGTGGGCGGGTGGGAAATGGGAGCATCCGTTCCGGCGGCTTCTTTAAAGAACGAACAAGCGCGAGAGGGTGTTACAGGCAGGAGTTGTGACCCACCGAGTGACTGCACAGTGGCGGTGGGGGACACAGGAGCAGAGGCTGGCTGCCCTTGGGCCCTGGCTGACCAGGTGGAAAGGGCGGAGTTAGGGGTGCAGACAAAAGACGTCACTCGTGGGGAACAACCGGGGCCTGGTGCTGAGTGTGTCGGAGTAAAGTGCTGAGTAGAAACACCCAAGAAGGCGATTGGAGATGGAGGCCATGTATGTATTTGTGTGTTTTACATATTTATGTGTTTTTGTGTATTATGCATGTGTTACGTGTATTGTGCTTGTATTTTTAACGCATTTGTATGTACTATGTATGTATATTATGTAGTATGTACGTACGTTTGCTATGTATGCATATGTATGCATGTGGATCATGTATATTGTGTATATTTTTTAACACTTTCCTAAATACATACATTGACTTCAAGAGTGTTTAAACAGGCAATCCTGCTTCTGGTCAAGATGGAGGTGCAGGCAGACCCATTTCACGTTTTGCCTCCTCGCACAACCACAAAAAGAGTTCCAAGTAAATCTCAAAACATAACACGCAGAACTGTCAGGAAATAGAACGGTATGGAAGGCTGACAACCAGGGATTGAAAGAAGCCACGCTCCTCCAGGCGGGTATGACGAGCAGAGGTGTGAGAGACGGTGGCAGCTGCGGGACAGGCACAGGTGGTCCCGCTTTCACGTGTGGTGGGAACATGGGGAGGGGCACCTTGGGAACAAGTAACCCCAGCTCCAGGCCCGACCACACAGCGCGGGGCCCCAGCACTGGGAAGATAAATCCCCGTGACTTCTGGCTGTAAAATCAGTGGGGGTCGGGGCAGCAGAGGAAACTGCTGGGTTTTCAGGAAACCCCACTGAAAGGGCCCTCACTATCTTAAAACGTGTGTGGACCCACCCACTGGGGGAGTCAACACCAGGGCAACACTGGATGGGCACCCGTCACACACGGGGAGTCGGCGAAATGGCAAAAGTGCCAGGCAAACCTCCAGCAGCCGGGCAGCAGCACTGTCCCTCTCTGACCCCGTAAACGCAGAGCCACAAAGCCGTGAAGCGGGGTGGCCACCCTGGCAATTACCTCCGGCTCCACCCTCACCATTCACAGGTGCCTTGTTGGCAATAAACCACACGACTAGGACACGGAGTCAATGCAGCTCTGCCAAATACATAGGGACAAAACCACAAGGAGGCAGCCAAGTTGAGGAGGTCAAGAAACATGACCCAGATGAAGGAACAGAACAAAACCCCAGATAAAGAATTAAACAGAATGGAGATATCACCAACCTATCAGATGCAGAGCTCCCAACACTGGTGATCAGGATGCTCAAAGAACTCACTGAGGACAGCAATTAATAATAATAATAATGAAGAAATGAACATTACACTCAGTGAAATAAAGAAAAATATAGGGAATAGACAGCGGAAGGAAGGAAGCCGGAATTCAAATCAATGATTTGGAACATAAGACAGAAATAAACATTCAACCAGAACAGAAAGAAGAATCAAGAATTCAAAAAAATGAGGATAGTGTAAGAAGACTGGTATATCACCAAACATGCCAATGTCCGGATCACAGGGGTGCCAGAGAAGAGGAAGAGCAAGAAATTGAAAAATTATTTGAAAAAATAACGAAGGAAAACTTCCCTTATTTGGTGACAGAAATAGACACACAAGTCCAGGGAGCACAGAGAGTCCCAAACACATTGGACTCAAAGAGGACCACACCAAGACACATCATGATTAAAATGCCAACTTTCAAGTAAGTAAAGAGAGAATCTTCAAAGCAGCAGGAGAAAAAGCAGAGAGTTGCCCACAACGGAGCTCCCATCAGACCATCAGCTGATTTCCGAAAAGAAACTCTGCAGGCAAGAAGGGCCTGGTGAGAAGTGTCCAAAGTGATGACAAGCAGGAACCCGCAACCAAGACGACTGTCCAGCAAAGCTGTCATTCAGGATGGAAGGGCAGGTACAGTGCTTCCCAGACAAGACGAAGCTAAAGGAGTTCATCCTCATCAAGTCCTTGTTATATGAAATGTTAAAGGGACACATTTAAGAGGGAAAAAAAAGAACTATGTTCAAAACCATGAACGGTAAAAAAAGGCACAAATTCACAACCATCAACAACTGAGTCTGAAAAACAAACTAAACTAACAACCAGAGCAAGAACAGAATCACGGGCATGGGGACCCTTGGAGGGTTACCACAGGGGAGGAGGAGGAGGGAGCACAAGGGAGAAGGTGTCGGGGTTAAGAAGCGTAACTGGTGGGAACAAAACCGGAGAAGTTGAGAACAGAGAAGGAAACAGAGGAGCTGAAGAACTTCCACACACGACCCATGGACATCAACTAAGGGGGTGACTGCTCGAGGGAAGGGGGTACTGGGTGGAGGAGGACAAGGGGAAAAAGTTGAAACAACTATCGTAACATAATCCGCTTTAACAAGAGCAATTAAACACATGTATGATGAAATCTTCATCTCCTTCTCTGCCGTGTCAGTGCCATGGGCTGGGCGCTGGGAATCAAGACAAGGCAGACAGGTGTGACATCTCCTTCACCCCGATTTCCGCAGGGCGGGGAGCACACCCCGTGGCCACCAAGGAAGGGAAGCCACGGAGGCCCCAAGTCCTGCAGGAAGGGACGGTGGAACTCAACCTGTCCTGACTTCTCGAAGGTGTCCCTCAAGACGGCGTTAGGCAAGTACTCTGGACTTTCTCCAGGGACATTGTGGAAGCCATGTCCCCTCCCACCCCCGAGAGCCAGCGACGGTGGAGGCTGGAAGCCCTGTCCTCGTGGTGGTGTCCCCAGGGACTGTCTGGTCAGCGCGTGATGTCAGCCCTTTAGTTCACCTGGATTCTTGTAACTGCAGACAAGGCGTTCAGGGCCACCTGCCTTTGTGACCTGCCACCTGCGATGGAAGCAGCGCAGGGGACCCCGTGGCCCTGGGCAGGAAGGAACGGGAACCACCGGGGATCTCGCAGGAGGCAGGACGTTCGCCCAGAGACGCTTGTGTGGGTGGGGGTGGGCCCTCCGGCCGCAGGGGCCGGGGTGGCTGTCCTGTGACGCTCTCACCAGGGAGATGAGAACAGGTCAGGGCTTCTCCCTGGGGCGGCACCACGTTGGTTTACTTAGTGCTGCGGGCCGCACAGGAAGCACCGACAGGAAGTCTGCCTGGAAGACGCGAGCCACCGCTTACCACGCAGGAAATGCCGCCGGGCTACAGACCACAAGCCACGCGGGTCTCTCCGCTGGGAGGTTTCTCGGTCAGCCTTCCGTGCCGGGGTGCACAGAGCGCTCTGGGGCGTCTCGGGACCAGGATGAGGGTCCCGAGCGAGCGGCTGCCTCTTAGGAGTAGCTGGGAGCTTCAGGGGCTCGTTCTTTGGTGGGTCTGTCCCCCCGGCTCCCCCCGGCTGACAGGGGGCACCTGGGTCAAGTGCTTTACTTGGTGCTGCAGGTCGTGAGTACCGAGGTGAAAGACACAAAGCTGACTCTGCTGTGGCTGATGTTGGAAGTGGGAACGTGGTGGCGCCTGCCTGCCCCTTGTCCCCTGGCCTCGGCAAGGGGCGCACAGACCACCCAGGACACCCCGGACAGGCAGAGGGGGCACCAAGGCGGCACGGGGCGCTCCCAGAAGGGCAGCTACGGGACAACGCGTCCTCGCGTGGTGGAGGGGCTGGAGGCTGAAGCTGGAAAGGAAGGGGGATCAGACACGCAGGGGCGGTGAAATCGATACACGAAACCTATGCATGTTCACGGCCGACAGCCTGATCTTTTGACATATTTGGACAAACGCATGCATGGTGACCGGAAGGCCATGGTCGAGCAATCGCCTAGTTATCACGTTTGTGGGGGAGAGCATTTAAGATCCGCCCTCTCAGCCAAGTGAACCACCGCGTTCGCGACGGGCCGCAGGGCTGCACGCCCACCGCTCTCGGGGACCCCCTCACCCTGCGCCCCCCACGCCCCCACCCCCAGCCTGGTGGCCACCGGCCCGCTCTCTGCGTCTCCGGCTCACTATTTTGAATTTCACGTCTAAGCGAGATCACGCCTTGCTTGTCCTTCCGTGTCTGCTCATTTCAGTTCATCGTGCTGTTGCCAGTGACCAGATTCCCGTCTTTTAAGATGTGGTGGCCCCCATGGCCCCCACACACGACGTCCTGCGGCCCCAGCGGGGAAGCCAGCCCGGCTCCAAGACGGCGGCCGGCGCCCCAGGCCCAGCGCCCCGCGCCCAGCACCCCGTGCCCAGCGCCCCGTGCCCAGCGCCCCGCGCCCAGCGCCCCGCGCCCAGCGCCCCGTGCCCAGCGCCCCGCACCCCACGCCCAGTGCCCCGTGCCCAGCGCCCAGCGCCCCAGGCCCAGCGCCCCGTGCCCAGCGCCCAGCACCCCAGGCCCAGCGCCCCGTGCCCAGCGCCCCGCGCCCCCTTCCCGTGAGAAGCTCCGCGGGGGCGGACGGCCCCCCTGCCGCTCCAGGCTCTTCGCACGCCGGTGCCCACCTGGCCGCCCGCGGAGCCTCCCTGTTGCTATAGCAACGGTGTCCCTGGCTGAGTTGCCGTTGACAAAAACACGCTTGATGCGCTGGTGTTGTGCTGGGAAGCGTAGGCCGGCGGGTGGGCCCAACGAACAACCAGCTGGAGATGACGTGGCTGTGGGAGTTGCCACTCGGGCCCTTGTCCCCCACGCCCCCGCCGCTGGTCCCCACCCGGGCCCCCCGCCCGCCTCACGCGGCTGCAGCAGCGCCTCTGGGAGCCTCGGCCACCCCTGCAGGGCCTGTCGTGCGGATAAACCGTGCGTGGGCCCCTCTTCCCGTCCACCCCTCGTTGCCACTGCGCTGCCTTCCCGTCCACCTTCTTTGTCCCCCCTCCTTCCTTTCTCGTCCTCGCTCCGAAAGGAAGACAAGGCAGCGCTCGGGTCCCAGGGGCCGGTGCACGGGGGCTGCGCAGCTGGGGACCCAACGGCCCCGCCGGTTGAGAATCCGCCCGTGCTCGCCCCACGCGGCCGCCCGGTGCTGATTTCTCCAGCTCGGTTTCAGCACTTTTCCCCGGAGAGCCCGGCTGGCATCTCGGAGGCCAGGGGACCCTTGGGCACGGCAGCCGGTGCCTCCCCTGGGTTGATCTTGGAGGACGTGGGCGCGGCGGGGTGAAGGCGGCCTTCAGAAGTGGGGGGTTCCTGGCGAGGCCCCCGGGGGGGCTTTATTTGCGAATTATTTCACTGCTGCTCGGGGCTGCCTGGCTGCCGTCCGAAGCCTGGGCAGCTGCTGCCTGCCCCGTCCCCCTGGCTACCCTCCGGCTCCTCTCGCCAGCCAGCCACGCGCCCTCCGGTGGCTGGACCTTCCTCCCCAGCCCACATGCCCGTGACACCGCCCCTGGGCCGCCGGCGTGGCCCTCTGCACCCCAATCCTGGCCGGCGGTGCTGCAGGCGGGGACCCCCCACCAAAGCCAGAAGAGGGAGGTAGCCCTGGTCAGTCATGAATTAGCCGTAGTCAAAGGCCTGTTGCACTCACGAGACCATCCACACGCGCGGACGGTGACTGGCTTGCGCCCCCCAGGAAGGGACACTCGGCCTCGGGTCACCCTCTCCCGGGTCTGCTATCCTCCCAGTGCCCGTCGGCCCCGCTGCAGGGCCACCTCTGCGCCCCCGTTTGTCACCGTGAAGTCTGATGGGGAGGAGAACCAGTGGGCTCGTTCGTGCTGGTGACCCCACCTGCTCGGGCCACCGAGCCAGCGCTCCAGGCAGGAGCCCTGGGGACAGGCACGTGTCCGAGGGGCGCATGGCGGAGACAGGGGGTGGCCGTGGCCGCTGGGGCTGGGGCGGGACGGAGCCTGCTGGGCTGGAGGCTGACGGTGCTGCGACACGCGGCCCCTTCCTTACACACTCAGGGTGGCTCTTCCCCGGCTAGGAGGGTCTGCCTTCGCTTCACGTCCCCGCTGGGGAGGAAGGGCGTCAGCCACGGTGAATCCCCTAAACGGGAAGTGGAGACCCAGGAAAATGGAGCTGCACACGCAGCCCCCTGTGCTGGTTTCATTCATTCATTTGGAAAATCAATATCGAAGGCTATGACCCCGGCGTTGCTTCACGTGCTGTTAACAGAGATGCAAACAGACAGAATCAATCCCTTTCTCAGCAAGTGTGTCCTCCAGGGGGAGGGGACAGACGGGGGGCAGCAGGTGGACCGAGTCCTGGAAACGGGGGGGCGGCTCCGCTCCCCGCCTGCTTGTTTTCTACGCGACCACGTGTGTGTCCTTCCTCAGGCAGGACACCGACCTGTGTGCAGGGCCTTCTCCGCAAGCCACTGGGGTCCTTCTGCCCCCGAGGGGCTTCCCCTCCTACCAGCAGGGAGTTGGGCACCGTGGGGGTGTCGATGCGGGAAAGCCCCCCGTGGGTCTGGGCTGGCCGCTGCGGGGGCCTCCGTGAGGGGTGACCCTGGGAGCACGCGCCCCGTCCTGACACCTGTACCGTCCAGGGCACCTTCCTCCCGGACCCCTCGCGACACCGGCCGCCCTGCGCACGCGAGGGGCCAGGTGCTCCGGCCAGCGACCACCGTTCGGTCCCGTAGGAAGGGGCCGGCTCCTCCGCGGTCGGTGACAAGGTCGTGGCCGCTGACGGACAAACGTAAAATCACCTCCTGGCGCGCGTGAACGTCACCCCACTTTGCCCCTTTGCCCCTTCCCGTCCTGCGGGGGACTTCCCGGAGGTTCTGTGTTTCACGGGCAACGCTCGGTCTGTCCACGCTTTACCTGGTCCCGGGCAACGCGCCGCGGACCAGAGTCTCGTGGTGCCATCACGGGGAAAAGGCGGTAATGTTGTCCTTCCGTGAGTGACCGAGAGAGGACACTGGGACCTGAAATCCCCGGGAAAGTCTCCGTTGTGTCACCCCGTTGCCTTCACTTCCCTCGGCGTCTCCTGACCCCGCCGTCCGCCCCCCGGGTTTTCCACCAGGAAAATGCCGGTCACCATGGTCCTGCGGCCCCGAGGGCAGGTCCTCTCCTCGGTTTCCGCGCACGGAGAGGGGCAGCCACGGCGGGGTCTGCTGCGCCCCGAGACAGACGCGCAGCTCGCCCGAGCCCTGACGGGGCGTTGACTTACCTGCCAGCTCTGCCGTTAGGTCCTGGCGCTGGAGGTCAGCCCGGAGCTGCTGCGTCACACACGCCTCCCGAGGCCCCTCCGGTTTTCACCAGGGGCCCCACCCACCCCCGGAAGGGGCCCCGTTGGCGCAGAAAGACAGGCTGCGTCTGAGACCCCCTCCCGCCTTTAAGTCCTAACTATGAGCTCGGCCCACAAACCCGAGTCCGTGACGGGTGACGAGATCTAACCAGACACGCCCGGGACAGGCCTTTCACAGCCGGACCACGCGTGTCCCCGAGGCCGCACGGGGCGGAGCTTCGCCGGGCGCAATCCGGGCCCGGCGGCCGTGCGGTGGTTCCTGGCAGGTGACGTCATTGCCGCCCGAGATTCCCCAGGGGTTCCCCCTGCAGCCTCCTCCCAGCTGCTCCTGACAAACTGGAGACCACGACCCTTTAAAGCCTGAGGGTGGCTCCGCTCTCCTGTCCACACGGAATCTGGGAAGACGGCCACCTCGGGCCGGGACCGCAGACAGATTTGCTGGGTGGCGCTGGGCCAGGGGCGCGCGGTGTGGACGCAGGACGCTGCCCTGCGGGGATGGGAAGCGTCCGCTCCGCTGTGACCGCAGACGGGGAGCCACCGCGGCCGGCGCACGCCCACGAGACCAGGCACCTCGGTTTGGCTCCTGTCGGAAATGAACCCACCAAACACCCGCGCACACTGGGCGCCAAGTATTCAGCGGCCACCTGGAGGGCGGCTCCCTGGGATCACCGGCCACCGGGCTGTCCCCGGCACGTCCCACGGCCACGTCCTGCCCGCAGGCTGCGAACTTGGAGAGAAACACCCTTCAGGACGTTCTGGCTCCAGCAGAAGCTGCAGCATTTTCATTCTGATGATTTTTTAAAAATGCCGTCGTAAGTAAAATACCAAAGGGCCGATTCCATTATCAAAGCAGAACGTGTGTGTGTCTGGGAAACCGTGCGCAGCACGTGCACCTGCAGGAGAGGATCCTCTCAGGCGCTCCTTCAATGGCTGCGGTCATTGTAACCGGAAAAAAGAGGTAGAACTGGGAATCGAGGTTGAATTCCGAGGGGGGGGCTAGAAAGGGATCTGTTTGTGGGTGCTCCCCGCATGCCACGCGACACCCACGGAACCTACGAACGGATCGCTTCGTTTTGGGAGGCCTTTTCATGGACAGCCGTCCTCACGTCCGCTTCTCCGTAACGCTGCCAAAACCTGAAAAGCACATGTTTTCAACGCAGTCGGGGAAGGGACAGGGGAAAAATCAGCCCAAATTGCATTCCTGGGGAAAAAAAATAGGAAAGCGCAGTGGTTCCCAGTCACGTTTTCCGTTACCCAGAAACAGCCTGATTACGTGAACCGTTCAAGGGACCTACCACCGAAGGAGAAGAAGTTCAAACCTATGAACGGTGAAGCGATGACAAATTCGCAACTATCAGCCACTGATTCTAAAAAATAAACCACTGAGCCAACAGCCAGCACAGGAGCAGCGCGGTAGATGCGGTTCATCGGGAGGGTTGTCAGCGGGCAGGCAGGAGGGGGAGAAACGGGGAAGGGGGGGAGGGATCAAGAAGCATAATTTGTAGGAACCGGAAGAACTGACATGCAGGACCCACGGGCATGAACTAAGGAGGGGGGCGTCGCTGGAGGGAAGGGGGTCCTGGGTGGAGGGTCAAAGGGGAAAACTGGGGCACCTGTCACAGCACGATCCACACAATTACTTAAAAAACAGGTCTGCAGCCTCTGCCCCACACCCCGCTGTCGTCCGTGGGGCTGGTGCCCGACCCCTTAAAACCCTGTTAGCTTGAGATGCAAACTGAAGATCTGACAGAGGCACCACGGGAACCAGCCACGCTCCCCGACTGGCACGTTGGGAGTTTCAGATGCCCACTGGTCCTTCTCTTCTGCGACTGCATTTAGCATGTATAGCTGCTTATTGACCAGTACAGCGAGGGGTGTATCAGTCATGATTTCAGTTGGCCTTTCACTTTTTCGCGGTCATTTCTGAGACCCTGATGTTTCAGATTTCAGTGCGGTGCCTTCTATACAACGGGTCTTTCATGTTCCTGACCTTGTTGTTTGGTCTCCAAAGTCCCTTTCCGCTCCCAGCCATAAACACGGTCACACCATTTTCTTTCGGGTCTTTGATTTCTTCATGAAGCTCTTTATTCTACCCATGTTCCACGAGACGTAACAAGTCATCCCTGTCCTTCAAATCCTGAACGAGGCACACTGGTTAAGTGTATCTCGTGATGACGAATTTGAGGAAGGCTTCCCGGGTTTCCAGAAATATGAACGTACCAATGGAACGGCTGTCCGGCCCACCCCCTCCACTAGCCACGTCATGGAAATGAACTTCATGAAGACTCTCGGAACAAACACCGGCTTTCCTGTGCTTCGTGATTAACGCTAATGAAGTCCTCACACTCACAACACCTGCAGATCTTGAAGAAACTCACGGTAGGGCCCTGGCTCGTGGCTCAGTGGATAAGGCGCCGGCCTGCGAACCTGAAGGTCGCTGGTTCGATCCCCAGCCAGGGCACATGACCAGGTTGCAAGCCAGGTCTCCAGCCAGGTCTGTGCCTGGAGGCAGGTGAAAAGCAACCATACATAGATCTCCCTCCCTGCCTCTCTCCCTGGGGAAGTCGGGAGAGTCGGGCTGTGGCGTGTCCAGGAGGTCCAGGTCTCTCGCGTGAGCAGCGTGTGGGGCCCTCCGTCCGTGCGTGGGGAGCTGGGGGCGGCTGCAGGGGCCGGGCCGGGGCTGGGAGCCACTGGACGGTCCACCCCGCCGCAGTCCTGCCGCAAACTGGCTCCGTCTGTGCGCTGGCCCGGCTCTCCGTGGTCCCTGCCCCACGACCAGGGTTAATGCTCTGTCCTGCATGTGACTGATGTCCCTCCCTCTTTAACGTCAACTCATAGACCAGGGGGACGGATCTCAAAGAGCTGGGGTTCTCCAGGGCCACCACGACTGTCCTGCACCCGCTTCTTGATCCCTGTGTTTCTAGTTCTTCTGGTGAGACTGATCCCATCACCTTTTATGGCCCCTCACCCCCCACCCCACCCCCCTGTCACGAGGTGGAGGCTGAAAACCGCTGACCTGGAGAGACAAGTGACAAGTCACCTGTGCTGCTTCTCCAGGGCGTCCCACTCCCCCCACAAACATGCCTGAGGCCGGTGCTGGGCTTGGGCGGAGGGCCAGCCCCTCAGGGGCCTGTGGGACCGTCCCCTGCTCTGTCCCCTTCCCCGTCCGACCGTGTGGAGGTGGCAGCTGGCGGGAGAGGTGGGCTGGGGGGGGCTGGATGGGCTCCTGGACGTGGCCACGCGGTGACCGGGGGACCCCACGGAGCAGGCCCCTGGGGCCCCTGCCGGGGTGTCAGCGCCGACTCTGCCCGCAGGAGCGCGGCCGGGAAAGACCTGCTCCCACCGCCCATCTTGTTTGCCTCTTCTCGCTGCCGCTTTGGAGCCCGAGGGGGAAGGTTCGGAGCAAACCCAACGCGCACAGACGTGGATAAGCACACGGAGCACACGGAGCCCACGGGGTGGGCAGGGCTCCTGGGACACGAGCAGTCGATTCCAGAAGGGCCCGCGGGAGGCCGGACACGAGGCCGCTCCTGGCTCTCGGGCGCGTCTGTGGTCGGAGCGCCCCCCAGTGGACAGAGGCCCCCCAGCCCCCCAGGCCCCCCAGGCCCACCTGCTGGACCTTCCCCTGGGCGAGGGGGGTGGCGGCCAGCCCACCGCAGGGTCAGCCTCGAGCAGCCCTGTCCGTGCGCCACAGGGACTCAGCCTGCCTGTCAACCACCCCGCACCCGGCCCCTGCGCCCCTCCTCTCAGGCCACCTTGCACGTCGTCCTTGATGTCACGGCGCACGTGCGGGTCCTGCTGCCATGAAGAGGCCAGAACGGTGCAGGCGGGGGGCCCACCCCGAACCCTAACTTCCACACACCGAGTGTTGCTGCGTGTGCTGGGCAGACACCTGTTCTGACCTCTTGAAGCCCTGCAAGGCCGCCCGGCGCCCGAGGGGGCTGCAGGCCAGGCCCGTCACCCCCCCTCCAGCCTCCGGCCTCTCAGCGGATGGAGAAGAGCCCCCCCCCGCGGCGCCCGGCCCCCCGCCCCGTCCGCGCTGGCCCTGCCGCCCGCCAGGCCCCCCAGCCCTTCCCCGGCCGGGGCCCCACACGTCGGCGCAGGGGCTGAGCACGTCACCCCCCTCGCGGACCGACCGGGGGTTGTGAGGGTGTCGGGAGCTTCGTGCCGGGAACTGGGTGGGGCCCGAAGGCGAATTTCCCACTAGAATTCCCAGCGTCCGCGCGGCTGAGGAGGGTGTGGAGCTCCCGCTGCAAGGTGGGCGAGGTTGGAGGGCGCTGCCCCCACCCCGTGGGCTGAGAGGAGGGACGTCCGTCCGTCCGTCCTTCCGTCTGTCCGTCCGCGGGTGGGAGGGTCCCGCAGCCGCCCCGGCCAACGTGGTGGGAGTCACAGGAAGGGATCACCGGGGCGCGGCCTCGTGGGGGCGGAGTTTCCCCATCTGTCCGCACTCAGCTCCAGGGTGAGAGCTGCCGGGCCGACCCGCCGGACAGGGAACCGTGGGCCTGAGGCCCTGTTGTCCCCGCGGGACAGGGAACCGTGGGCGTGAGGCCCTGTTGTCCCCGCGGGACAGGGAACCGTGGGCCTGAGGCCCTGTTGTCCCCGCCGGACAGGGAACCGTGGGCCTGAGGCCCTGTTGTCCCCGCGGGACAGGGAAGCGTGGGCCTGAGGCCCTGTTGTCCCCACGGGACAGGGAACCGTGGGCCTGAGGCCCTGTTGTCCCCGCGGGACAGGGAACCGTGGGCGTGAGGCCCTGTTGTCCCCGCGGGACAGGGAACCGTGGGCCTGAGGCCCTGTTGTCCCGTCACCGGAGAGCCGGCCCCCACGTGCACCCCCCGTGCTCCGGGCACCGCCTGCCCCCCGGGACAGGCCCCCCTTCACTCAGCCCTTCACTCCAATCCGCTCCCAACACACCTGTGCTCTCGGCACAAGATCGCGACCCCCGGCCAGACAGCCCAGCAGGTTGGGGTCCCCGCCTGTGCGGCCGCAGCCGCCCCAGCCCCCCGCCAGGACGGGGCGGTGCCCCCCTCCCCCCTCCCCCCTCCCGTCTGAGGGGAGCGCTGGTTGCGAAGGTGGCGTGGGGGTGACAGCTGTCCCATCCGCGCGCGTTGAAAAAAACCACGAAAACTGGGTGACTTTTTGTGCAGCTGTTTTAATATTCGCGATGGAAGGAGACCCGCGGCATCTTCCCCGGAGGAGGCTTCCTGGTTTCAAGGTAAAAACGCAGCCCAAGCGCAAAGGACAGGACCCGCCGCGTGCGGAGGAGCAGCTGCGGCTGGTCCAACGTGTGGCACGAGGCTCCCGGGTCCTCGGCCGCGGGTGGGGCGCCCGGCGCATCGGCGGGTGTCAGCGGCCCGGCCTCCGCCCAGGGCAGCCGACGGCTCCAAACACCCAGGTCAACGAAGCCGTCGGCGAAAGTGAAAAATGCGCCTTTCGTTTTTGGGGAAAACGGGACGGGCTTCCTGGCCGACCCCGACGTGGCCGCCAAGAGCCGGGCGTCCCCTGCTGCGCCTGGTGACGGGGGACGGGACGCTGGCAGGCGACCCCCGGGACCGGAGCTCAAACTGCGACCCTGGTGACGTCCGCGGCCTCAGAACGGGAACCACCAGCGACGTCTTCCCGTCGGGAGGCGGGTCCCCCGACCCGCGCACCCGCGCAGACGCACCGGACGTCCAAAGCCAGGGACGCGCCGCTCCAGCCGCGGCCACGGGCTCCGGCGTGAGGCTGGGGGCGCCCGCCCGGCCTGCACACGCGGGACCTGCGCTCCCCGCGCGTCTCGTGGGGAAGAGCCGTCGCCTCCCGGAAACACGGGCGTCGCCTCGTGTTGCTGATCGTGGGCCCGGCCCGGGCGACGCGTTGTCATTTCTGCACAGCCGTCCCCTGGTGACACGGGCCTGCGTTCGTCACTGGAACGTGACGGGGTGCCCTGCGTTCCTGGACGGCACGCGCTTCCGTAAGCGATGGGGGGGCTCGTGTCTCGGGGGCCGGCGCCTGCCCCCCAGGCCTGGAGCTGCCCGTCTGGTGACACCGCTGAGCGACTCCCAGGTCTCCTGGCCCTTAACCCCCGGCTCCTGCCCCGTTTCTTCCTGTCGGGGTGTCGGGGTGTCAGTCAGGGTTCACCAGAGGCCCGGGGTGGGGCAGCAGGGGCGGGTCACGGGCGACCCCGCCGAGCAACCGGTTCACGGCCAGAGGCCGGTCACGGGCGCCCCCGCGGCACCCGGTTCTGCTCATCGGTCGGAGCGGCTCCGGAGCCCAGAGGCGCAGTCGCTTCCCGGGTCCCCGTGGGCTGGGAAAGGCCACCCAGAGTGGCTAGGGGACACCCCACGGGCAGGCGGCGAGTGTGGCTTCCGTGCCCCCCGGACCCGCCCCGCCCGCCGGTCCCGCCACCTTCCTTTCTTCACGCGGCTTCGTTCCCCCGGCAGGACCGGGGTGCTGACCACCTCCGGCCCTGCGCCCCGGCGGCCAGGGGTGGGCATAACGCTGCCCCGGCCACCAGCCCCGGCCAGGCTGGGGCCTGTGAGGCCTGCGGGGTCCGGAGCCACTGGAGGACCCGGGACAACGGGAGCTGCTCTGCCCGCCCGGGTCCCAGGTCCCGGCTCCTGTCCCAGCCAGGGGGACGCACCTCCTCCGCCCGTGTCACCCGCCCGCCCGCCTCCGCTCCAGACGCTGCGTGTCCCCGTCCCGACAGAGGCCACCCTGCGTCACCGGCGCACAGGCCGCGGGGCCGCGCGGTCGCTGCTTTTCTACTTGCGACCCAGGTCCTCCCTGCGGGTCCGCACTCGCCCAGCACGTCACCTCCACACGCGTGTCACCTCCACACGCGTGTCCTGCCCGCCGGGCCGCCGGGCCCGAGACCGACCCCGCGGGTTCAGGTTGGGAGTCTGTCGTCAGCTCCACGTTGCCACGGCCCGTGGTTTCTAACACGTTCAGGTTGCAGGTTGACTGCACGCGCGCAGGCGGGGGCTGGGCGGGAGGCCCCGTGTCAGGGCGGGAGGCCGCGTGTGAGGGCGGGAGGCCGCGTGTCAGGGCGGGAGGCCGCGTGGGAACAGCGAGGCCCAGGCTGCTGGCGCCCCACCCCGCCCCCCGGGGCCTGTTTCTCACCGGAGCCCCAGACGGAAGCGATTCCTCCTTCCGAGGAACCAGGGGATCGAGGGTCCCTGCGGGCGGGACCCGGGGCCCAGAGCCTGGCGGGCAGCTCGCTCAGTCTCCCGCGCGCCCCCCGACCCCCGAGTCCTGGGGAAGGAGGACGACCGGGAGGCGCGGTGGACACGGTACGTTTTATTGAGTGAAGTCGGCCGTGGCACACGTGGCAGCTATGTGTCGAGAGGGTGGTGGGGTCCGGTAACTAGCACATGCCCTGGTAGGTAGTCGGTTAGTATCACCATGGAAACGAGATGCCGCGTCATCAACTGAAAAGTCACTTGTCCTCACAGCAGCCAAGTTTTCTGATCACACAGCACAAACCACAATCAAAACCAGGGGACCAAACCGTAGGTTGTTACACGTCACGCAGCGACCCGCTGTCCGCAGCCCGGAGGGGCGCAGAGCAGTTGGGCCCACAGCCGGCGGGCGGGAGGCCGGCCTGGCCCCGGACACGCCCCGCCACGCCTGGCCCCGGGTGGCTGTGTGTCGAGTGGTCTGTGACGTGAGCGCCGTCCTCCCAGGAAGAGGCCGGCGGGAGGTGAGAGGCTCCGTCCGGCAGGACAGGCTCCGTGGTGGTTTTTAAGTTTCATGTCCGTTGAATATACTTTTCTTTAACAAACACGTGTCCAGGCGTGTGCTGTTCACAGGAACACACCTGTGAGCACGTGTGACGAGGATGCCGCGCGGCTCCGGCCCCTGGCAGGGGAGGGACCAGGGTGCGGCCCGGGGCGGCGGCTCCGAAAAAGGGCGGGAAGTGCAGAAACGCACCCCGGGGCCAAATAAATAAACCAGACACCCGGCCGACACGGGGTCGTGAGGTCCCTCCAGCCGTCGGTCTGCGTCTCCCACACGGACTCGCGGGGAAGCGGGAAGCGTCGGGCAGAGAAGGACCCGGGGCCGCGGGCCGAGGCGTCGGTGGGACATGCGGGTGTTGGCGGGGGCGGAACCGGGTGGGAGGCGGATCCGCTGGCAGGGCCGGTCCCGCGGGGCCGAGGGAGGGGGCGCGGGGAGGGCGGGTCTGCTGAGCCGGGAGGGCCGGGCGAGGCGACAGCTCCACGGAGCTCCTGCCAGCACGGCCGGCGCCACAAGCGTCGCGGCCGCTGCTCGGGTCCCACCCGGCCCGGCTGACGTGCTGCCTCGCGGGCAAACCCTGGGCAGCCGAGTCCGGCCGCTGGCAGCCGAGGCCGCAGTTGCGCGGCGCGCGGGGCGGGGTCAGCGGAGGCGGCGTCCACCTGGCGTGTGTCCACCGGGGCACTTCTGGGCCCGCTGCACCCCGACATCCCTCCGAGGACGCCCCAGCGGCACGGCAGGCCTGCGGGCGCCTCTGCCGGAGCCCGTGTGGGGGCGGAGGGCGGGCGCCATCTTTGGTCACGACTTCGCGAACGGTGAAGGGGACGGGAGCCCCCAGGGCAGCCCCGGCGGGACGTGGCCGGGCGGCGCCGAGGGCTGGTGTCCGCTGAGCGCCAGGTGCCGTCACGGGGCCTCCGGCGCCTCGTCGTCCGCGCAGAGACGCCGCAGCAGCCGCTGGAGGTCGCGCCGGAGGGCGTCCGGCTCCCGGGCCTCGGGCACGTCCTCCAGCCGCTCCAGGTGCACGTGCGTCCCCCGCGGGCCCCGCGCCACCGCCTTCTTCTGCGCGCTGGCCTTACGGAGCGTCGTCCTGCGGGCGGAGCACAGCGTTAGCTGCGGGCGCCCTGGGGGCTGAGAACCCCGACTTTAATGCGGAAGCTCCGGAGCTGGGGCGGGGCCGGCGCCCCTTCCTGCCCCACGGAAAGGGTGGCGCTGGGGCAGCTCACACTCAGCTGCACGTGCACGTTCAGGGCCCCGTTCACAACATGCAGGGGGCGCAGCTCCAGGGTTAGAACAGCAGGTCGGGGGTGCCGCCCCGCGGGTCTCAGCAACACGCCCAGGAACCACGCACACGGGAAGGTGCGGCAGGGCCCGTGCGGGACCCCGGACCCGGGCAGGTGACGCCGCCCACCAGCCTCACGCGGGACAGGGCGGGAGCGGGGACCCCCCACAACCCACGTGGGCTCCCAGGGCCCCGAGCCGGACGTCTGCCCTCCAGAGCCCACTGCGTCCGCGAGGGTCACGGGGAGCCCGGGGGTCTCGCCGGGCCGCCCCCTCCCTCCGCCCTCCTTCCCGGCGGGGCCACGTGAGCTGCTTTGTAGCTGAAACACCCGCAACTGTTCCTCTTCCCACAAATCAACATCCAGTTCCAACGGTTGAAACCAGGTTGCGGTCACCTAGCTTCTCACCACCCATGTTTTCTCCAGAAAGGCCCCCATGGACTCTGCCAGGAGCCGGGGGGCGTGGGTGGGTGCGCGTGTCCCCGAGGGGCACGGACTCGCTCCCGGGGTGCCGCGGGGCTGCAGCTGGGACACGGGGCCTGCGAACGGCAGGGCTGCACCCCCGGGCCTCACGCCGCCTCCCCACTGAACCCCCAGCTGCCGTCCCACTACGCGCGGCCTCTGCAGACCAACAGCCCCGCTCGGCGCCCCTGCTGACAGGCTTCCTGTCGCCCCAACCAGGGGACGTGCTCCGCAGGGACCGCTGCCCCTGCGCCTGTGAGGACCCTGCGCGGGGACGGGGGCAGGAGAGGCCGGCGAGGGTCCGGCGTGCACACAGCCGTCTCGATGGACAAGACGGCCCCCAGCGGGCCTGTCCGTGGGCGCAGCGCCAGGCACACGTGGGGCCACGGCACCGCAGGCAGAACACGGACCAGCACGTGACACAGCGACACTGGAGTTAACGAGACGCGGGCAGGGGCCGCG
This sequence comes from Noctilio leporinus, assembly GCA_004026585.1. NCBI lineage: Eukaryota > Metazoa > Chordata > Mammalia > Chiroptera > Noctilionidae > Noctilio > Noctilio leporinus. Next base: position 762 of record PVIW01012921.1, on the reverse strand, counting down.
TGTCCGCTGGAGAGAGGCTGGCACGCCGTCCCCACGCCGTCCAGTCTGCCCGCACGAGGCCCCCTGGCCGGGCCGAGTGGCCGTGGGGACCAGGTCCTGACGCCCAAGGGTCACTTTCAAAGCCCCGGGAGGACACCAGGGTCCGACGGCCCAACGCTGGGAGGCTGGCGGCTCCCGGGGGCCCCAGGGTGCGCGCCGGACCCTCGGGGGTTAGTGAGCAGGACACACGCCATGCCAGCCCGAACCTCTTAATGACAGAGCCGTCCTCTCCGCGGACCTCGCTCTCCACCAAGCTGGGGAGGTGGACCCGCGCGGGGGCCCCTGCGAAACTCAACGCCTGGAGCGGGGGCGGGACAAGGACCCGTCACAGGCCTGGCTGGGCCGCGGGCAGCGCGACCAGGGGCCGGAGACGCCCACACCGCCCCCCGGGCTTCCGCAGATGCTCCTGCCCATCTGGGGACGCTGACCGGCCGGCCGGCCCTGGGACACTGCTGCTCCCCGCGCGGAAGTCCGGCCGCCAACAGACGCACCAGCGACCTGCAAACCCAGCTCTGGTTCCCGGAATTTGGGTTCAGAGTCGTGTTTGTGGGCCTGTCGCACTGGTTACTGTCCCCGGACTTCACGGCGGGACGTTTGCTTTACGGTCGGTCTGAACTGCGTGAGTTTTCCTCACCGCCCGTCCCTGGAATCGCAGCATTTCTGACCCAGGTGGGGCGCGGTGGGGGGGGGTGCAGTGCGGTGGGGTGGGGTGGGGTGCAGTGT